>VZSV01000023.1:141733-151910 GCA_013398735.1 Nothocercus julius | reverse complement strand
AACAGGCCCAGCTCTCTCAGCCTTTCCTCACAGGGCAGATGTTCCAGGCCCCGGATCATCCTCGTAGCCCTGCGCTGGACTCTCTCCAGCAGCTCCACATCCCTCTTGAACTGGGGAGCCCAGAACTGGACCCAGTACTCCAGGTGTGGCCTCCCCAGGGCTGAGTAGAGGGGCAGGATCACCTCCCTCGGTACATGATACATGAGTCCCTCTGCACATGACACATGAAAAGTGTTCATCTGAAACCTTATGAACGCTTGTGATCTGCTCGTTGTCTATGAGCTGCCTGTATTAGGCAGGTGAGCTCATGCTGTGGGCATGAGCAGCGTTCATGGATACTAAACACAGTGGTTTAGGGTCTGTAAATTAATTCCATAGGTGAGGACAACATTGCTCTAGACATATAGTTGACATTCACCTCTCCTCTCCAGATAAATGATCTAGTAACTATGTAGAAGACAATTAACAGCTTACCTTTGTGTTTTATGGAAAACAAACCTATTTAAAAAAAAAAAATCTAATTATTGTAAAACATTATTGTAAAATGCACGCTTGTGCATATGTAATGAAGATTGAGTGAAAAGTATCAGGACATTTATCTAGCTAATTCTGCAGAATTAAAATGCCAGCATGTACTGAATAAATATATGCAGAAATGCTGAGTAGAATATTGCCTGGGTAGGAGTGTTAATTATTTTTATTGCTATTAGTCTGCAGTGCCATTCGTGCAACTAAGAAGTGACTTCTGGCCTTCTGCAGGGCGCTGCACTAATTTATCTGATTTTTATGACCATGACAATGCCACTAATGTCTGCTCCCTCTATTTCTGGAGTGTGAGCTCTAACAGTTGCACTGGGAATAGTGAGATGGTGCTGCCAGGCATGAGTGCCTGGATAGGAAAGCAGGCAGTGGCAGCAGAGTGGGCTTCAGCAGAGTGATTGGGCTCAAAGAAAAGCATAAGATCAGTCAAGTATGCAGCCAACACGGGAAGCCACATATTTTCAAGTATCATCACTATTTTACCTGTGAATGACTGAAAGGTAAAGATTAATTATGAATATATACAACCAAACATGACAGTATCATTTCTACACTACAATTTTCCACTTACAGCACCTTCTGCAACCCAGCTAAAGATTGTCAGGCAATTTCCCCAAAGCTGTCAATATCTTTATGAAAAATACCAAAATTAATGACATTTATGCCTCTGTAAAAAATACACTTAAAACTTCTCGAGGCAGAAGCGAGCCCTCCTCCAAAGGGTTTCACATGCTGAAGTAATCAACACATTGCCCTTGACACTAAAAGCACAATGTTTTTCAGCACATAATTTGTATGAGAATATGTTTTAACAGAATGTTGTGATAACTTAGCATTTATTTGTTACCGAATTTCCAAAAACCTTAGCCCTATTTCTCTGAGTTGCTCTGATGCAAACTATGATGCACCTGAGTAGTAGTTTATCAAGTGATTTTGCATGTGCATGGCTGAATAATTCAGGCGAAAGGTAGAAATCATTAAATTACCTTTTTTCTGTTGTCCTCATATGGCTATTTAATTGCTCTGGTAAATACACATGGCACACAGCAGTAACATGTATATTATTGCATGGGGATAAACCTGGAAGAATGGACCATACTCCAAACCTATGATGGAGGACCCTTAAGCTTAGTGCTCTTAAACTAGCATTCACAGATGTATGGGGGGAGTGGACTTTTATCCTCTTTTATGCCTCCCATCAAGCATACCTATGGGGAAATTGATGGCCAATTTGTTACATGCTAGAATTAAAGATGAATCTGGGAGAAAACAAGTAATTTTCTGTAGTTGCCTTTTCTTTAGCAATCAAGAATTAAAAATACATTTAGATTATTTCACATTCAGACTTCCACACTAAAAAAAAGGCAAGCGAATGTGTCCGGCCTTTCTGTATCTGCTAGGCCAAGCTTCCCACCCTCCATTCCAGAAAATCACCATCCCAAATGTCACTTGTCTGTGTCGGTTCTCACAGACGGCAAACCTTATGTTACATTCCCAGTGTCCACACATTTCTGCAGTTTCTAAATAGCTGCCTCCACAGAACTGCTGTTTGCCAGATTTTGGTTCTTTTCCAGCTCGGAGAGGCAGAGGATAGGAGATGTCCTGCTGCTTCTCTCCTTTCATTTAGGAAATGGAGAGGTTGTCTGGCTGCCAACCTGTCAGTGCAAATAAGTCCCCTCTTTAGACCTTATCAGATGAATCCTAATGCAAAAACTTTATACATATGAATTGCTTTGCAAGAAATGCCCAACTCTGTTCTGAAAAAATACAGAAAAGAACAAAAAAAAAGGAAATGAAAAAGTAAAGAACCTGCACTGAAGGGTCACATCAGAGGAACAAAAGTCCACATGGCCTCTTTTCCCTGATTTTTATTCCTCTCCTCACAGTTTGCTCTCCAGCATCTACATGCTGCTCACCTAACTGCAGAAGGCTTAGTCACCACAAGCCTCGTCAGCCTGCAATTAATTACTCCTGTTAATCAAAGCTGAAAGGCTGAAGGAACTGTAATGCCCAGCAGATTGGTAATGGAACGGAGCACTCTCATCAGTGCCAGACGTCTGCTGACAGCCTAGGTGGGCAAAGACAAAAATAACTAATAGCTACCAGATTTTTCAGCAGCCTAGGCTAAATGACTAGATGACGTGAGTTACATTGCATGGGGGAGGTGGCGTTTTTCCTGGAAAATCACCAGCGCTGTAAAAGGTAGCTAAGACCATTGGGTATATTAAATCAATGTGATTAATTACATTATTAAATATTAATTTAAGATATCAAAAGCTGAGCTTTCTTCTGGCTCTGCCAGAGATGTGTGGTGCAAATCTTGTGCAAATCACTCCATTTCAGTTTGTCACAGAACTCTGGTCTATAAAATTGAGATAATGCTACTACCAACCATTCACCTTTTGCCCATCTTGTCTCTTCAGATGTCACCATCTGTTTCTGCCATTATATATGCAGAGCCTCTTGGAGGCTGGGAGCCCTACTGGCCACGGTGGTGAAGAGACGAGGCACCAAAGGGTTACACAGCTTGCACAGGAGCTCAGGGGTCTTAGGTGCTCTTGTTAGTCACAAAGGAGAAACAGCTTGTCTAAAAGAGCAAAAGGAAAAACTGGAATGCATCAGGTGAAAACTGTGTGCCTCACAGTCACCTGACTCCAAAGAACACCACTCTAGTATACTTAAAAAAGCTGCTGATACAGGCACAGAATTGTGTAAGTTCTGTTCGAGAATTCATAGTGTAAGGAATATAATACAAAGATGAGTGATAGTGATACCGACTTGTCCAAAACAAACCACATGGAATCAAATATGCCTATTGCAGGGAAAGGAGTCTTTAAGGGCAAGGAAGAAGCAACAAGAGCTAGATTTATTGATTTCAGCAAGGCTCTTGACTGTATTACTACCCCATCCAGGTCTCTTCCAGCATCTACTTTTGACAATATTGTAATGAGGAGGGCCAGAAAAGCAATGAGAGAAAGGGAGAAAATTCTGCTTCCTTTTACACCGACTACAAATTTCTCACTGAGTTGACTACCCATTTTCACTCAATTTGTATTTCCTGATTTATACTCCCAGCTTGTCAGTTTGTTCCTTCTTCCTTCAGTATTTCATTATCTTAAAGAAATATCCTGCCCCTCTGAGGTTGAACTCAGATCATTCACATTTGATGAATACAGGTCTTTTGATCCAAATAGATATTCTGGGTATACAATCAAGTGGAACTACTCTCACTGCTAAGCATTTGAATCAGAGCACTTTGTAGCAAGACCTGGCCATTAGATAATGAAACTCAACAGCCATTAAATGAGTGCCAGCACAGTCCCCATAATTATAACTATGAATGCATTAGGCACTTTCAGTCAGAACACAGTGATTCTGATGAAGAGCTAAGTGAACAAAATGGTTTAGAACTGATAGGTAATTCAATAACTTGGAAAGAGACTGGTGTGTCCTAGTCTTAAAAAGAACAGTTAACGCTGCTGAACCTCTTCAGATTGTTGGCTCTTACCAGAGAAGTCAATCTGAAATAATACTGGGTCAGAATTTGTGGAAATGCACATAAACACATCCTGCAGATGAACAGGGTTTTGAGAAGGGTTAAGAAAGGGTTAAGAAAGACAACATTTATATGAAAAACAAAAGATAAAAATGAGAATAATGTAAAACAGTAAAAAGTAAACAGGAATAATTAGCAGGAAAGAGTGCAGGTCTCAGCTGAGGTTACAGCCGAGACTGTGCTTGAGTGATCTGCTGGACTAGGGATATCTAAGTACAAAAGAACATAGATGAAAGAGCAAGAAAAATGGGTGGGAAGAAGACACAGAATTGCCCATTCAGCAGAAGCATCTGCTTCTGCCCACAGTATTGTAAACACACTACAGAATACACCATACTGAAGCCTAAACTCCTGACGAAACTTACACGCATGCTTAAATGGCTTACTGAATCAAGATGAACTAATGAAATGGAACCCCAAAAATAAAAACTGAAGGACAGAGAAACTTGATCGAAGACACTGATCAAAGTCTCCCACCTATATCGAAGACAAATATCGTCCCAGGTAATACCACTGTTAAAATTCTGAGAAAAAAAAAAAGGTAACTGTGTAGAGGGCAACCACTGTGACAAGTCTGAATTACAATGGCTAGTGCTATGTCTTTTCTGGGATGAGGCTCTCTTAATACTATATAAAAAAAAATGATTTTCCCTTAAAATTCAGCAGCAGGTAAATGTGATTTGTGTTCTGTCTAATTTTATATGGATGGAAGGAAAGAATCTTTTCTTTCTCAGAATATATTGCTATTGCGTATTTTTCTATTTGATCTCCATTCCCCTTTTAAGGCTGGCTTATTTATTGTTGGTGATTTATGCTTAACTTTTTACACTACATTTTATTTGAGTGAGAGTTTAATAAAATTTTCATTCCACGGTGGGGAAACTGCCCAAGCAGAGGCAACCTGCTGCAAATGGACAGCAGTAACACTTCAAAAATGCCCATTGATGGTGTTAAGTGTAGTTCTCTGGTAAGGGACCTTATGCTCACTAGGAGTTTGTGACTTCATGGTCCATTCTTAGTCATAAATTACTTAAAAGTTCTAGAGAGAGAAAGAATGGGGAAATGAACACTGTTGATGAGTTACTGCTACTTTCTTTCCTATCGGCAGCCCTGTCCATTAAAACAGGGACTTGATGCTAAAAAGAAATAAGCAAGCTGATGTCTGTAATACAATAATTGCCAGCTTGGCATCCACTGGGACTTCATAAATCCGCCCGTAAGAGATCTAAATCATAAAAGAAAGATTAGCTTTCACTACGTTTATCTTAACAAGATAATTTCCATGGCTAATTATTTTCCATCATGTTTGCCATAGGCGTCACACACAGAATTTATGTTATGTCTTCCAGCCAAGAGTCTCACAAACACATATGGTAAGCTTTGCACACATTATTAACTCTGATCTTCAGGCCAAGATGGCTAAGAACAAAGCTTTCAGAAATAGCTACTGATGTGGAATACTAAGGCACTCAGAAAAATAAAAGCACGAATGCTTTCAGGTCAACAAAAGAAAATTTTGGCCACTGTTACCAGTAGCTGAAAAAGCGTCTGAGTACAAGATCTGAACTTTAGCCTTAACTGGAAAGTCTCAGTGATTAAATAACCCCATATCCACTGGGATCAAACTGTTCCTAGTCTCTCTCACAGGGAGAATAAACACCCTTTCTTCAGAGCGCCTCTGCAAAGGACACGGGGGAGATCTGGGGCTGCTCTCACACAGGTGAAAGAGCAAGAATTAGAAGAAATGTGGTGTGCTACATGGACATGTAGCGAGGAGTCTGGTCTTCCAGTGCATGGTGGGGATCATGAACTGGGAAAATACTTGCGGTGTAGTCTTCATAGAAAAGTGACAGTCCCTCAGCCTGCAGTGCAAAGGCTGCATCATAAGGATACATTTAAACTCAAGTTTTGTTAAAAAAACATTGCATGTTTTGTACTATAACAATAGTAATACTGCAACTGTGCCTCAAAAATTCTGTTAATGTGCACTCAGATTCCTTTTTCAGGCTGCAGGGATATGATACATGGGAGGTGCTCATGCTGGACAGTTATAAAATCAGAGGTTGCCTAAGCTCTTGTCTTTCAGCAAACAGCACGTTAATCTGCTTCTGACTCCGCAGCAGTGCAACTTTCCAGCAGAGCCACCTGCGCTAGTCTCTGCTCCTGCTCTTACTCAGCGGCTGAGGTAAGTCTCCCACCACTTCCAGGAAGGTTCAATAGCAATACCAAGAGCACTGTGCTGGGAGAGCAGCAGCTCAACGGAATTTTACTGAAGCTGATGGAATTACAACAGCAGTATCAGTGGTGAAGAACTCTAAACTTGTCTTATTTATACCATTCATTATATCATAAGGTATATATTTCTAATTTGCCTTCATTCTATCTGTAGCTGCAATGAATTAGATGCATTTATAAATGCTGCTCCAGACCTTCAGCCAGCCCCTTGAACCCTAAAGGTTGAAGACAAATTTAAAATCTTCCCTTCTCTATAGAAAATGATATTCTGTATGTACTCACCTGACAGTGGTGACACCATGAGCCAGTGTAATCAAACTCCATGACTAATCCTGAACCAGTAAATCTGCATTCCTGCTGCTGTCTATTTAGACAAACAACAGAAATAAAGACTGGCTTTGCAACTAGTGGCAAATGTAATTACTCCAGAGGTTCTGTTATTCTGTTCAGTGTTATGTTTCCTTAACTTGTATTGAATAATTCAATAGATTGACTTCATTTAATGGTGTCTGCCAGCTAACTACTACCCAGATCAAACTCCCCCCATGGAGCAGGAATGCTCTATGTCAACATTTCATCAGTCCTCCTGTTCATACTGACAGTATACCATCAATTTTATTACTCAAGGTATGATAAGAATGTTTGAAATGAGAGAGAACACTGTAAATACACTGCATTAAACATGAGCAACACGATCTAGAATATATTGTGCACTTTTTCCTTCCGCCATCTCCTTGTTATTCCCGACCAGGAATGCAATGAAAGCCGATAGCAAACTTGGACTCATGTGGGACTGCAGTGTTTAATTGGGAGTGGGACTGATTGAATTCCTTCATAACTGTTCTCTGAGGATAGAAAGCCCCAATTCAACTCTGGCTTTGCGCTGAGTGAACCACAAAGAAAACTTAGGCAGGCTAAACATCAATAGCTTCAATCAGACACACATGCACTAAACAAAGGGATTTTTTTTTCCTTCTTTCTTTTTCTTTCTTTTTTTTTTTTTTTCTCCTGCGCAGCCAGAAGAGGAGGGGTCTGATTGGCATTCAGACTGTGCAGCATCTCACTGTGGGAGAGAGGTCTTCTGCAGTCATTACTCTCCTATGGCGCTTGTTATTGACAGCATTTTCTACTGACGCTGGCAGAGAATAAAAGTAACCTTCTCAGTAATATCATTCACTTCTCTTGCTGGCTGTTCCCCCTTTCTGTGCCTCATCCAGAGCACATGTGCGGCTGACATAGAGCGATTGCGGTGACCTCCTCTGCATGTGCATAGATGCTAAGAATCGTCTTTTTTTGCCTTGCTGCCATGGCTTGGCCAGCATTTTGTTCATGAAAGCATGCACTGCTTTGCAACTGTTAGCCCACAGATGGTCAGCTGCTGACTCTGGCACCCAGACCCGTGGTTAGTCTCACAAGTCACTTAGAAAGCACACAGTTAAAACAGATGCGACACCGATGTTCAAATAATGCACACCTGCTTTTATTTTCTTATGGCAGTCTGAGAGACAGTCAGTGTGCTGTGCATGGGGTTGAGGCAATTTAATGCAAGAGAAGATGAATGTTACCAAATGCGCTTTTAGAATTTAGCTCTCTAGAGCTTGGCGGCTATTTTCATGACTGAAGTGTACTAGATGTAAACACAGATTAAGGAACAGGTTTTAGTCCCATGGCATATATGTAGATCCAACACTGATGAACTTTTATAGATTATCCACAGGAAAAGGTGGGATTCATCATCTCCATTCATTTAAAGATCACAATGAGAGTCTCTTACAATTATAAGTACAATTAATGTTTGGGCAGCGCTCTTTGTTTTCTGCTTTTTAGGGCTTATGATCTCATTTTAAAGTATTTTCCGTCTCCATGAAAAGCTAGATGCTCATTTTTAAGTTTTAATGGAAATTGATGGACTGGATATTTTCACTTTAGGATCAGAATTTTCAAATCAAATATGAAAGTGCTAAAAATAGCAGAAGCAACAATACTGCAGGGTACAGAGACAGGTCTGGTGGGGTTCCTCTGCTCTACTGCTAGCGACTGCTGGGATGAAGACAAAGAAAATGGACAGCAGCTTTTATGTGCACTGCTTTGCTGTTCCAATGTCAATCCAATTGTTTGAGCAGTGTATTTACGCAGGATTTGTTTCAAGGACCTTGAAACACAGATATAAAGCTTAGTTTAATCACAGACAGAATTTAAAGAAATCAATAGATCAGTTAAGTGTTTGAGAAGGTCAGTGTATATTCAAGATTTGTGCTTGGTCTTTCTTGCAGGGTTCGGTTAATTCTTAGTTAATCCTAACCCTATTTATATTGTTGTTTCTCTTCCCTTCTACAATCTGTATCAGAAATATACCTACATTTCTTAATGTTCATTTGATTTCTACTCTACATTTTTACTAAATAACCTCACATTACTTGTCGTCCACTGACTCCTTGGCCATTGTAGCTAGACTAATATTTTCAGATGACAGTAATCACCTTCAGTGCCTCTCACAAACAGAGCTACAAGGACTTCACTCCTCCTGGAGCTATGATGCTGATTGATTGATTGCAACAAGTCTGCTACAAACACCACCATACTCCAGTTCTCAGTTCACAGAAATCATTGTAGCCCAATTAAGGTAAGTGGTGATTTATACTGGTTAATTTACAGTGGTTCTACAATCATAAACAAAAACTGTCCTGTGAGCAGCCAGAATGATAACAATTTTTTTCCCTGCATAAGCTTAAAAAGATTGCAGGTTTCCATTATGGCTTGCTTGTCATTATTGTTGAATCTGAACATCAGTGCTTTTATAATGACAGAGTAGTTTAACGGACTCAAACATAAGCATGTCACAGCGCACAGCAGGGACGAAGGATCAGAGATCATCTCTGGTCAGTACTGTTGCTAATAACTGACCCATATCTTAAGAAATGGAAAACACCCTGCTGCTTAGCAAAGCAGCAAAGACAGGCAGGCAGGGAACCAGAGAGAGGGTGAGGAAGAGAAAAAGTAACATTTGCAAGGGTTTGTGTCAAGAAATGGAGGTCAGGAACAGATCAACAGTGAGATTTCTAACAAACCAGCTACTACCTCACAACTGCCTAGATGAGGAGGAAAAACAAAAACCCCTTGCTCTACTGACAGTTCAGTGAAAGAGCTGGCGTCGTTTTGTTCTCTCCAAAGAAGTCAGGTTCCGCTTCTGCAACTGTGGCCCCAAGAGGGGTCAGATCATTTACAGATGCAGCATCACATCTATAACCAACACTGCAATTCCTGCATTCCTTGCCTGATGGGGGTAGAGCTGGCCATCACTTCTGAAAGACTTTGGAGCTTGTGGTGGGATACTTTTCAGGATCTTCACACATAGAAGTGTTCACTACCACTGCTAGATATAGTTCAAAAAGTTAATAGAGAATTCAGTACATATTATGCTTGAACCATAGACATCTGCGTGGCACAGCAGTCACGAAATATTCTCTCTGCCCTGTGGCAAATAAAATAATAATACAGAGTGTGTTAATGCTGACTTCTGTAAACAATCCTTGAGAAACAAAAGAAGTTAAATAATTCATGCCTTAGTCCATTGTTAAATATGTGGGCAAGTAACATGCTATGTCACACCATGCATGGCTACACAGCATGTGATTTGAATAAACGGGTTTGCAACTTAAAACATATGAGGATTACACATTGGAACACATGAGGATTACACATTGCAACAATAACTTTGCAAACAACTATTCCTTTTTCTCTGTGACACTGCACTCTGAAATGTATCTATCTGTCACTATTTTGATGTCCCAGGACACCAATTAAGGTAGTGATAAGTTTTTTCTATCCCGTAGCAACCTTGAAGGA
>VZSV01000023.1:57051-140303 GCA_013398735.1 Nothocercus julius | reverse complement strand
CTGTGATTCTGTGATTCTGTGATTGAGACAAAGCTGAAGACCAGAGTTTCTGTTCCTCAATTCATATTTTAATTAAAGAACTCAAAGAAATATAGAGAAGAGAAAAACAATCTGTATAAAGATAAAGCTTGACACGTAATCTAGCAAACAATATAAACCAATCAGATCTATAAAATACTTCTCCTATTATACAGCTCCAAAAGCAATTTTGGCTTTCGCCGGAAAGAGATGAAGGAACTCCTATTTAAGGCAACATCTACTTATATCTTCAAGTGCAATTTTTCATTTGAATTGTTTCTGGTCACAGCTGGTTGTATTCAAGCACACAGAAGTAAATTAAAATAGATCAACAGAAGTAAATTAGCTTCCAAAAAATCAGTATGTGCAAATTGTTTTTATAATTACTGTTAACTGCAAAAAAAAAGGCATGGGTGAAGGTGTTTTTTAAACCAATGGTCAAGGCACTGACCAGCAAGTAGCAATTCTTACAGCAGAACTGTGATCCTTTCTATGGCTAAGTTGGAAGTCTGAGTTATCTCTGCAGACATGGCAGCTAGACAAAACTGTATCTATAAATGATCAACATCTTAATAAGACTATTGAATTAGATTTAAAAAGAAGAAAAAGGTTTTCTTTTCTACAAGGGATGGTTTTATCTGCAGAGCTGGTGATTTATGGAACAACCACTGAAAGGTGAGTGGAGCGAGCGCTGTGCTCTGGCAAAGGACGTGGGAAACCAGAGAAGATGCCAGCCTTGGGACCCATGCTGCTGCCTCCACGATGCAACGGAGGATGAGAAGCCCTACATTGTGCATTGCACAAATCTGAACACCCCTAACACAGATATTCCAAGTATGTCACAGCATTGTGTGATTAAGTTTCTTTTTTGCATTTCAGACATACTTGGTTTCCTATCTGTTAGATTACCTCATAATAATCTATTTTTATACAGGATATTTCCAGTGATTTGGCCAGACAAGCACTTTTGACACTCACTGCAATAACAAATGCATTTAGCAGTGTTTTTTTTTTTTTTCTTTCTTTCCTTTGGTATTCATCTGATAAACAGACAACATCTGTTAGGTGTCTATGATCTAAGAGTTAAACTGAGACTGCCACTTTTCATTGCTTTAGCCTGGAAGAGCTTTAACTGACAGGACAGCTGTGAATGAACACAAATCCATAGAAGTTTATGCCTAGCTGAACTAAGTAAGTCCAATGAAGCACTATACAGAAAATGCTTCATATTTTCAGTGCTCATAAAAAATTCATAGTCCATTAACCAACTATTCTACAGTTGCACTCCAAAAAGAATCTGCCAAACTGCAAATGATTAATAATACTGAAGCAGAGGTTCAGAATATTCTCTCCGATGCAAAGATGCACAAACTATATGTTAATAGTAACTAGCTTGTGGAGTCTGACACATCAGCTACAGCAACTGTTTTCATATAATAACTGTATGTATGAAATGTAGCTGTTTTTACAAGAGTTTTGTCTCCAAAAACTTATATAGGCTGTTTTGCTCCTCACTGCATCTCTTCTCCTCAGCTACTCTGTACCTCTTGGCTTATAACAATTGCACCACATAACAAGCTCATTGAGAGAACTCATTGGCTCCCTCTCTCAGTCACAATTTGTTGACTTTTGTATTAAAGACTACAAGAAAACTCTTTCAGAACTGCCTAAAAACAATTAGGGCATTGGCTACAGTGGGAAGCCCTGAGGAGTTACGAGATATCTTAGCATGAGACCAATTTATGGATGCTTAAGTTGTAATGAACCAGAAATTGAAAAGTAAATAATTCAAAAACATTTAAGCTTTCAGAGCAAATGAGAGAATTTCATCATGTTTTTCAAGCCACAGAGTACTCTATGATTTTTTTTTTAAAGCCTTGTTTCTTAAGAAATTCTAACAATTTCTTTAAATGTTCCCAGGTAAAAAACAAAAATTAGGTCTATACTAAGCTTGGAAACAGCAAAGGACTTAATGCTCCATTCAGTACACAACCAATACCCTACAAGAGCCAGCAAATTCTAGGTAACTGAGCTGAAGGCCAACATTTGATTCTTTTAGGTAAATTGACAAACAAAATCTCATTAAACCTGCAGGTACTGAAATAAGTTGAACAGTAGCCATCATGGCAGAAGAAAAAAATGTCACTCACTTTTTTTTTTTTTTTTTTGACTGCACATATCCAGCAAATACACTGAAGTCAAAAGTTAAGCTCTCAAAAATTACACTATGATAATACTTATCATGAGGTTTTGAAGCCTAGTACAATCATGGACAAATATATGTTTTGAATTCTGTTTTCTTTTCTTTTTTCTTTCTTTTTCTTTTTTTTTCTATTTTTTTCTAGTTTTGGTGTATGGAGCAGGTCAAGATTGAAGAGATGTTCTTAAATATATAAATACACCAGTACTTTAAAATCCAAGCAAAATTAAACAAATTGGGGGGATCTGAAAGGGCCTCAAGAATACATGGTATTTGGAAGAAAAAAACATTATACAAACACCTATGCATCTAAGCAGTAACCTCAAAAGTTGTAAATGATATATTTACTGTCCTTTGATATTAATAATCTATTACAACCATTTACAAAATTCTGTAAAGATGGTGCTCTTAACCATAACAGAAACTGAGTTCTCATACAGATCAGAGGTTTCTGTGAGAGAGTTGGAAGTACTCCTGATGGGACTGCAATGAAAACTGCTAAATAAATGGCCAAAGATTAAAGTTACTTCAGAGAGCCCCTGTTTCCTAAAGTTTGAAGAAAGGTCTTGCTAATTTCCAGTGATCTAGTTAGAATAGATGAGCTCTTCTGTGGCACATACAGCTTTAGCTTAAGGAAGATTAAATAGCGAAAATTACTGAAAAATTGTCCCTATTTTGAGACAGTCTCTGGTTAAATTAGATTTACCAGCTAAATATGAGTTTTATCCTTGACCCCTGAGTTCTGAGGAAGAATGGACATGTTCTGGGTTGCTCAGAGAAGCTGTGCGTAAGGTTACTTCAGTTTGGCTGCTTTTTTCCCACCAGTCAAGTAAACGCGACCTGAGGATGGTCCAGCCTGCAGACACTCCCGGAGCTGTGGATGTGGGGACCTACTCTGCTTAGGGAGCACCAGCAGTTTTCTCCTCCGGGAAGGTCGGGGCTCTCCCAGCTAAACCCTTCCAAGTGGCACCAGCAGCCGATGCCCTGTCGGGAGAGCAGAGCCCTGTGAAGCCACCTCTCCTTCTGTCCTCACGGAGGGTGCTTTTGCTAGCTAGGGGCATTACATAGTCTCCAAAACCAGGGCTCTTCCCTGCCCTTACTTGCCTTGTGCCAAGGAAGGCTGCCGTCTCTGGACTACAGGGATGGGGATAGCTGAATTAGGCAGAATCAAGTTTGGTGGACAGTCCAAGTCGTTTTCTGTCTTTCACCTTCCACTTCATTTAAAATATGCCTTCAATTTCCTTTAAAAGTGAGTCATCAGTAGCGATTTCTTTTTCTCCCCTAAAGTATTCAGATTATTCATGTGGGAAGAATGCCCAAGACTGATACACAGTTTCATTCGAGACTGCTTAATTAAATTTAATTTCATTCTGGTTCAACAGTGAATATTGACTGGTTTGTTTACAGTTAGCTTCTGGCCTATTTCACTCCTTTCCTATTCTTGCTCACTAGCACAAGCGAAGCTTCTTTTGGCTATTAACGCTGCAGGGAAATACTCTTTTTTTCTTTTTATGAACACTCTGTTCTCACTGGACTGAAAGAAAATGAAGCAGTTATTGTTGGACCAGCTGTCTTGTACTAAAGGACCAGAATCAGCAGAAAACTTCATTAGATGGTGGTGTGGTCCAAGATACTAGAGACACGGTGCGACACACGGAGGGAGTATTCATCTAGGGCACAGAAGCAAACCAGAAACAGGCTCCAAAGCAGTGGACTGTGCTTTCCTTAACTGTGAGATATTTCTCATTTCTATTCACCAAGACACTGTAAAAGACAAACAAGCTGTATCTCCTCTTCCCCAAAACATTGTTCTCGTTATAGACTAATCTTAATTCCATAAAACAGCATGAAAACACAAGGCAGCAAGATTTGAATAATCTCCTATTGAGAACACCACAAAACTCTAAGAAATACACCTTTGATATGCAGAAATGTGTTACAGAATAATATTTCCCAAACTTTGAACCTAGTTCTTTCTTGCTATTACCTAATTTACACCAGTAATAGCACAGAAATCAGTAGAGTCAGGTTAGGGAAATAAGAGAAGAATAAAAGTATTATCACCTCTTTTTCCATTATTCAGCTCTCTAAGGAAAACAAGGAAATAAGTACCCACAGGAGAGGAAAATCTTTAGGATCCCTTACTTGTGTTCACAATGAGCACTTGCTAAACAGACTGAAATGCCTGGGTTTATACAGTGCCCTTAAGCATTATTACTTATTATCATTTATATGATTACAAGCTGTGTTCAGAGCAATAAAATAAGGCTAAGCTTGGGTAGTATTAATAGCCCAACTAATTACATTGCTATAAAAGGTTTATGGGTGATATAAATTTCAATATTATTGCTATCATGCTATGAACCGGCTTTATCGAAAGGAAGGCATTGCAAAACTGATCAGTTTTTGTCCTAAATCACAAATTGCTACTGAGGACCACAGTATTTGGGAGCTTTTATATCTGAGTGAGGATCAACTTATAGAACAGTATTATCATTTGGGATTCTTGCTTAAAGATGGAAAAATGTATTTTTTCTAATTTCAGTGGTCTTTTAAAATGTCAACATTGAGTTCCTTTCTCTGTGCCCAACCTTGTCAGACATTAAAAGCCACCTGAGATGTTCAACTGGAAAATTAAAAACTTTCTAATTTTCTACTTTGTGACTTCGTATTAATAAAAGAGACATGAGCTCATTATTATCCAGACTCTGGAAGCAGCAGTACATCCATACACACTGGCCAGCATATTGACACTGCTCTGTTGGATACTTCTCAGGTTATATATAGGTCATGTTATAGTTAAATTTAGAAATCTCAGAAAGGTGCTGCTGTGTCTTATGAAATCAAGAGATCTTCTTGGTGATTCTTTCAACTCCTTCAGTGAAAAGCAGGGAGGAGGAGGCAGAATATTGTGGAAGTGAAGCTCTAGGTTCATAAATGGTGTAAGAAAGAAGGCTCTGGATTTGCTTGTTCACCTTTAATATGAAGAGACAGCTATAAGAGCTAGATAGATGCTATGTCATCAGAAAGGGAAGCAATCTTTCATCAAAGAGACTAGGGCTGGCTCTCGTTAGTGGGACGTATGAACAAAGCTCAAAATGCAAAATGGAAACATTGGTGTGCCTCTTGACCAGGTCTCTTCCAAATTCCCATCACATTGCACCTTCTAATAGGATGAGTTTAACAAGGCACCTGGGAATAGTTGGGAAGGAGGGGTAACTGCATCAGCAGGCAGTTTCAGAGGTCTTGGACTCCTGTGCCCTCAGTGAAGGCTGTGCAGTCCATTACACTTCTAAAAGCTGAGATTGGTGCACAAACAGTGGGCATAATACCAACAGCTTTGTTTGTTGCACTTTTTTTCTCTGGTTTGCCACTATTTTCTCTTGCTCTAGCCAAGCAGAGCAAGGTAAATGCGTAGGCTCTTCTTTAGAGCAGCAAAGTACTGACCCTATCAGTCAGGTATGTCGTCATATTCTCAGCACAGTCAGGCATGAACATTAAAAAATATTTTTGAATGAGTTCTCATTCTAAACTGTAGTTGAGATTATAGGTTTAACACTATATTATGATCAAGTTAGTAAGCGTGGTATTTAAAAAAAATAAGTGAAATAGAGATTTCACATTTGAATGCTTTTTTTGCAATCTTGCTAGAAACACACTTTTTATAAAACTCAGGAGATAATCTCAATAGACCAAAGTACATGAACACTTTAAGAAACATATACATATTATGATGGTTCTCCTTAAACTACCAAAGGTTTCTACAAAAGTTGGCAGCACAAATTTGTACAGAGGACAATTCCTGGCAGTTAGTTTCACTGCTTCTGCTGATTTCCTTTGCTATCCACAGCAGAAAAACAGGAATAAGATTTTACTTTAAACAATTTGTTCAGCTTTATACACTAAATCAAAGCTAGAAATGGAATTTTGACACTTTAAATTTGTTGTTTAAACTATCTGAACATATGGAATCAAAAATAAAATAACTTTTAAAAGCACTCAGCTACCACAGTGATAACTGGATGGACAGATAAATAATCTGTGAGCTTCTGATGTGATTTTCTGCCTTCCAGGAACCTGTGCACACAGCATTGAAACCACAGATTTCCTAGGACTCTGGGCTTGAGTGAACTCTACCTACAAAGGGCATATCTTTCAAACAACTTTCTTGGGTTTATTTCCATGGCACGAAAAGGTTATCCCAGTTGGACTAACTACACCAGTATCTGTCGAGAAATTCTTAATCATCAGATCTATACAAATCACTATTTCATTAGTTAGAATTCTAAATTATACAGATACAACTTTTGTCTACCCTGCTAGAGCACAGAACTCAAAAGCTAATTAATCTTCTGCTTTAATAAAATAGCTGTCTAAGAATAGTATATTTTTTCCTCAAAATTCAACCATAAGAAATATTCTCATTATAGCTTTAGCATAAAACAAATCCTTGGGAAATTTTATTCTTGTTGTGTCTCTATTTCAGATGTAGATATAATCCTTTATTGGTATAATAAATGTAGGTCTTACAGAGAACACATCAGAATAAGGCCTTGAGAAATGACCTGAGAATTTGGTATTGCTCTATAATTTCTCCTGGTAACAGGAAGCCTTGTACAACTTGCTATTTCTGCTGCTCTGGTGTTCATTTGTTGTGTCCTCTTAAAAACAGTAAAAAAATTACCTCCATGTGAAGCCACATTAGAATATAATTGTTGCTGACATATTAACATGGAGTAGTTAGGCAAGAAGCTAAAAGCCAGGCTCATAAAGAAATACAGCATTGAGGACAGTTTCAAAGATGTGGTATGTTGAGGAGGACTTCCTATAGGCAATATTTGGAAGAAAGATGAATATAGGAAAAAGCAGAGATACAGAGTTGTGCCTAAAGTCTCTGAAAGGAACAGAAGAAAAAGGGACTCAATAAGGAAGGAAATGGCACATGAGAAAACAGAAATCAAACTTCGGATAGCACTGATAGTAGGGACAAGCAACACAAGTTTGGTATGGTGGGGAAAACCGTAATCAGCAGAGATTTCCATTGATCACGGATTCAAAACAAGGCCTCCAAATTAACCAGAGGATGAGAACTGCTGTTCTTCAGCCATGCTCACTCACTCAGCAATTTGTAAAACAGCATCAGTGTTTCGGTCTGAGCTCCCACTGCTCCTCACTACAGCTTTGTATTCTTCATTTGCTTTACAGGCTATTTGTTCAGGCAAAATCTTCATAGATTTATTTGAACTGGGTCGCCAAATCTGTCTAGAAGATCACATAAAGATCACACTGTTTTTATGTCCTGAACTTAAAGAAATTTAATCACTTTCTGCTGCACTTTTTGCCAGGTCCTTTCAGGTCTATCATAACTCTTTGTTCACATTCATGGCCATTTCTTTTTCAGCCTTAATTGCATTTTGTCTTTAGTTCAAAAGGGTCAGGATTGTTTGCTGTACAATTGTTCCCTGAGGGGGTCAAAGTGTTAGAAAAGGGCATCATCTACGCTTGCCCTTAAACTGCGCTATTGCCAAAAACCATGCCACACATTTGCAGTTGGGTTAAGGATGGTCTGCCTTGTAATAATATAAAAATCAAATCTGACTGTTCATCAGGCAGCCTCCAAATAACTATCTAACCACCACCAAATTCAGAAATCCAGAGTATAAGTTATCATAGTCTGTCCATGGCTGTTGGTCTACCAGAGATGAACCACAAACACATCATCAAATCAGATTTCTATTTCCAAGTTTTGGAATCAAAATCCTTTTTGTTCCTCTAGGCCATCTGATAACTTGTGTGATAGTTCATAGCATTTACAAAAGATGACACCTGAGCAATGTCACAGAACTCTTAAGACTTTAGTGTGATTATGAGTTAGGGAAACTGTGATGAGATCTCCAGGAAATGTCCTTGTGAAAATATTTCACACAAGGGCTTTGAAATCACCTAATTGAGAATCACTTTTTCATGTAGGGAATATTTAACTACTAGCTAATATACAAGACTCAAGGTGGTAGTAGTAGGGTATAGATATGACCCCCTTCTATCCTTTACACAGAATAAAACATCTGTTTTGTGGTTGTACAAATGAACCCCAGAAGTCTGACATATCTGTTAGTCTGGGGCTCATGGCACAGAGAATGGCCCAGTAAAACACAGGTGATCTCTTGTTTAGGATGCTCCTCTAGTGTAAGTGCATTTCCAGAGCAAATATTTGCACGTCCTGAGCTATTCCACCTTTCTGACCGTGCATGAGAACCCATGTGAGATCTCCTTTAGCGACCAGGTCTTCCAGAAGCCTCACCAAGCTCCATGTCTTGCACTCACACTTTAGTCTGCTACCAGATGGTACCTTTGAAATGATGTGGTGGGGCCATGAACACTGCTTGTGTTTGGCTAAAGAATTATAGGAATTTAAATCCTTAAATTATAGAAATTTAAATTAGATAATCCAGCTCCTTGCAACATGAATGATTGCTTTTATCTATGTTATCCGTGTAGATACCTGTCTAACACTTGTTCTTAAAATTGGAAGGAGTGCTGTGGACTCTGTTGATTATTGCTGATGCAGTCATTCGATTTGGTGCCATGATGGTCTCTGAAAGCTTAATTTACTAGATATTTTTTATGATGATAAAATTATCAGTAGATGGTATAATTTAGGAATAAAATGGAAAATAACTCTTTTATCAGATTTTATAATCATTTAAAGCTCTGAAATACTTATTATCAGTGTATTTATTAAAACTTTTACTGTTTTTAGTTTAAGATAGTAATATTAATAGATAATAAAAATAATTCTACATCTTTTTAATGATGTCACTAGTCTCTCTCTCTCCCAATTCCCAAGTTTTCATGAAAAAAAAAGCTTTTTTTCCATATTCTTTACTTCTATATCTAATAACCTCTCAAGTCCATTAAATACTGTTCAGTACACAACAGATTAAATCCAGAAATATACTAAATGGCATTCAAGGAAGTACAAAATAAAAGTCATAGTGAGACATACTAATATTACAATAGTTTTTTTTGAAGAAAGTTACTCAAGCAGATTATTTTTCAATATTGTAATTAACAAAAGATAGACAGTCTCCTCATCATTGCAGTATCAGTGGAAATTATGGATATAAACACAAGTTTCATAGAAAGCATGAGAAGAAATACCTCTGCAATGAATAAGAGAGACAGTTGAACATGACTTGCTATTTCTATTCCACTATTCAAAATATTAAGAAATAAGGAAATCACATTTCATCATATTACTGACAAAATATGAAACATCTCAACATGGATTTTAAAAATGAATCTTTTTAGAAAAGTGAGGGGAAAAAGCTGATAAAACTTCATAACTTGCACTAAGTAGTTAATTATGAATGAATATCTGTTGTAATATCAGGTGGGTGTCTAACAGAAATATAATGCAATTGGAAAACTTTTATCTTAAAAAGATATATTTTAAGTACATTTGAAGGACGCGACTTTTGTGTCAACTTTGTTTATTAGTCTGCTTAAATTTGAATTTGAGGTGCACAGTTATGTGTTTGAAAAGTTATTTTGTACATTTGTTTAGAAAAAAATAGTGATGCAAAACTGTGCTCTTCTACACAGTTTTATTGACACAGTTATCCAAATTATAGACCTCTCTACTCTTTCTATGGGGAGGCATAGAAACTTTGACCGGACAAATGAACCATGCACCTAGATTGCTTTTACATCTAGATGACATTATAAATAAATAAATAAATAAATAAATAAATAAAACCTCTATAAATATGACATTTCTTTACATCAACTTAAGTATATGCATTATCATTATAAAACAGAGGCACTGAAATGCAATGCATCTACTAAATGAGTCAGTCCCATTAGAAACATTTCAGAAGCATAGTAACAGTGCAAGTCTTCAACAGATACTGTGAGAGTTTTCTCCTTTGCAATCATGCATTGCTGTTAATGAAAACACAACCAGGTACAGCATGAAGGAGCTGTAGATGCATGTCCAAACTTCTAAGCTACTTAATATCTTGCCCTTATTTCAGTGTGCTGCCTAATGGAAAGTCTGGGTGAGTGTGATTTCTATTTTGAAAGAGAAAGGATCTTATCCAACAGTCATTATATTATTGGCAAAAAATCCACTGTAAATACCACAGTCATTTTTCTTCCTTAAGGCAGGTTGTTCTGAGATCTGACTTGAATTCTCATCTTGAAGAAATATGTTACTTCTCTGTGATAGCCTTTAAATAAACAAGAATCCTACTTTCTATTTTCTATGAGTTTTATTTCACTCTGGGATTCAGAGTAATATGCTTCTGAAAAAGATAGATTATTTTATATTTTCCATGCAAAGCACAATGGAAAAAACAGATATACAAAATCCTCCACATATTAAAACTATTTTCCTGCATTTCTAATACGCTGTTCAAAACTCTGCTGGGGAGAGAGATCATAGGGTCCTCCAGCAGTGGCCACACATTCAGGAGTTCAGCTCGTGGCACTCTTGGGAAAAGCTCACTGGCAAGTAGGTCTACATGGAAAGCACAGTTAGGAAAGCTTCTGACATTTCATCTCTTTCAACTGCTATACAAGCTATGAGTGGAGATAAAATGTCCCCCGTTATACATTCGCCACTATGCCTGGCCAACTGAGCTTGAAGCCTAGCTCAGGAAAACTTGAACCTCATTGGGGTCTTGAGGTGATAAGTATTATAAATAAAAGTAAAAAAAAATAAAAGTATTATAAATTATCAATGAAAACAAATTCTAATGACTGGACATTGTTCATATATGGGTATATACACACACATATATACGTATAAAGACAAAATCTCTTAGGATCTGGCACTCATTGAGGGCAAAACACTATAGTTCCTTTAAAATATAGCTAAAACACACACATGCCAGACAGGAAATATGAGCACTAACAAGTTGTTCCTCTTGTCCATTGATCAGCTGAAATCTTAATTGGACACTCAGGAATAGGTTTAAACAACAACAAAAAGAGGCAAATAGCAATGAACGCAATGTATTTTCATATGCTCTTAAACATACGACACCTTCATTACACTTTCAATAGTGTAAATCACTGCACATTCATGTAATTACATCAGTGACAGTTCATCTCTGCCCTAGGACTTAAAAATCTCCTTTAGGATTAAACAAACCAAGCCAAATATCAGATCAAGCCGCAGAGTCAAGGACAGATTTTATTGTACAAAGAAGCAAGTTCCTGAATATTTGACTCAGAAGAGGCACAGGTGCATAACTTTCCTTTCAAATTTTGCTGTATTTCTGTAACAGTTTCAAAAATATCCCTGTGAACTGAATGTCACCATCAGATTACTGATAACTAAAGGTAAATGCTCTGCTGAGATATGCACGTGGTCTCTCTCTTTCCTGAATGCTGGAAGAGCTCACAACTTCTATACAAATCTCCCACTTTCCTCTCACAGCCTCCTCCTCTCCTCAGCAGAAACGTGTACAAGAAGAGAAGGAAGCTGCTCGGTGGCTTCCTCATCTTTCTCCTTCCCTTTAGTGATAAATCAGGAAATAAAACATAGCCAGGCTTCCTAATACGGCCAACTACTAATGACCCCCAGCTGAGAGGAAGCATCTTCACTGCGCTTTCAACAGACACCTGGGTGGAAAGGATCCCCAGAGTTTGTGAATCAAAATTTCAACCAAAGGATCTAAGCCAAGAAGTCAGCCCCCCAATACTGAATACTGATGGTCTTGCAGAACTGACCCTCTCTGCCCTGTGCTCAACAGCTTATGAGCACGAGGGAGTGAATACAACATCGCTGCACCTTGCACACTCAATGCTAAATTTGCAAACACCCTTTCAGATGAAGCTGCATATTCATTATCATTATTGCATTGCCATCCAGAAATACAACAGGAGTTTGAAGTATCCATATGCTAATGGCTAGCTCATCAGCCAAATGTAATAGGGAAAAAAAGCATGCATATAAAAGGATGGGAAAATTGATAGGTTATTCGTATATTGCTTCCTAAAAGGTGCATTTAGTTGTAAAAGTAATTACGTGGATTACACTAACAATGCAGCTAAAGGAAGAGGAAATTACTACCTTTTATCGCTTGGCAGTATAAGTCATAAGAGTAAGCCTAAAACAGAGCTTTTTTTCCCCAATACTATATTTTTTTATTCTCTTGATCCATATTACCTCATAGTCCTTACTTTACATAAGGCAGTTTACTTAAAGTTATCTAGCTGTGGCTGTGAGTTATCTGAAGCTTCACTTATGCTCTTTGCTCTTTCTTCTCTCCTAGTATCATCTGGCCAGCAGAAGCTAATGAAATTAGAAAGAGAGATCTGCAGCAGTGTTTTTCTCATATGTAAGACAAATATACTGCTCTTTCTAACCTTCACAGAAGATATGATCTTCATAGGGACCTTGCTGCAAATCCTGTGCACAGTTTACAACAGAGCTCTGCAAAATAGGATGCTGCCAAGTCTTTGATTTAATGAAAACTTAGGAAGGCAATTCAATTCACTGCAGGGACAGCTTTGTTCTTTCATTATGATTCTTTTTTAATGAGAAAGACGAACACAAGGATAGACTCTATTCCTCCGAATTTTTACACTAATTACATACAAAGCACCATTCTGGCAGAGCGGGACTTATCTCCTTCAGGCAATACAGTTATCATCTTGTAACCACACTTCAAATCTCCCACATGAACGCCGGAGCTACGTGCATTGAATATGGATCCCACTACCCTGGCTAGCAGCTTGAAATGATGAATGTTTAAAGATTTCATAAATCACAGGCAAATACTGATACCGCATGAAATGGGAGAGACAACCCTTGCATTCTGCTTAGAGCTGTAGGATCAAGGTTACACTACTTTATCAGAACCATTAACTTTCCTCATTGTGATGGGGAAGGACGGTTGGTTTTGTAAACATTGCTGGAGATGTTTATGTATTAGGGAGAAAAACGTCACATCCATATACTAACACTAAAAAGGACAGTTGTCCCCCAATTCTACAGAAAATACAGTGCTACGCTTTGGTTCTGATTCAGCTCACAGCATTAAGAGACAATTTATTATGTGACATACTGTCAGGTAGTCTTGGTCAGAGAGGGACCTGCTTTATCCTGAGGCAGAACGACCATGTCCCACATTCACCCCTGCACAATATTCTGATACCTTGGGCCGAATTTCAAAGCTCTGTATGTGCTCAGTGCCATCATTTTCTGAGCACTTCCAGGAATGTACTATGCAACACCTGTATTTTAGCATGATCAAAAGTCTAGATTCTTTTACCTCTAACATCTGTGCCTCTATTTGGACTTGTGGTACAAATATGAATGTGTGTTACTGCAGCTGCTGAGAGGAGACTGCAAATCAAACAGTGTTCAAGAAGCAGAAATGTTTGAAACTGCACTTCCTAAGAGCTTCCTAGAGTCTGCCCACTAGCAGCAAGATTTATGTTCTTAAATGGGTGCTCACAGGTTGGTGTCCAGACTAGCACCATAGTTAAGAGGCTTCTGGATGAACATACAAGGAGCAAGCTTTGAAGGCTCAGCAACAAAATCTGAATCTTAATCCAAACTTCAATGCTTGTAAATATAAATGCTGCAAATTTTCCCCAATTCCAAATTTGATGATAGAATCAACAAAATCAACATACTACACTGTGATCTTTTTTTTTTTTTTTTTTTTCCCTTATTCTGCTAAATTCCACTACCTACCTATGATGTTGTAGCTGTAAACTGAATAAACGCATTGCCTCCCATTTTACCGAGTCTGCTTTCTATTTATGGACTTACTGGCTTGGAATACCCACATCTGACTCAACGTTTCTAGATAGGAAACCATAGGTACTTTGACTCCAGGCGAAAACTGCCTTCTTGTCAAGTAGTTTATTCAGCACAGACTTTGCCTCACAGTGATGCTACAGTATCATAACGCATGGCCCGTAGTGCCAGGACAGCAGTCAGGCTAAATTTTGGCCTCTCTTTTATGCTCACTGCCACTGTAACAGTTGTTGGCTCTTACAAAACATAAAACATTCCTCGAATCATGGTAGAAATCTGAATGCTGTGTCTAGAAGAAATTGGCTGAGGGCATATATATATATAGACACATGACTGTGTCTAAATTTCTTGAACTGAGAATGCTCCGTGATTTGAATTCCCTGATTATTTTGTTACAAGAAGAGGTACTCATAGTTCACCTTCATCCAAAATTCACTTTGCTCTGCAGACAAGATCTCCCATTTCCTAATTTAGGTCAAGAGGACAGTAAGGGCTCTCCATCTTTTTCTGCCTCTTGACTGTATCTGCGGACACATGAAAAATGAAGGGCTCCTTTCGAGTCCCCTTGCAGTTCCCTTTGCTTTCGATGCCAGAAATAATACTCCTTTGGAGAGCGAAGCCATTTTGAAAACAACCTAGTAGAACAAGAGGCATTTCTGGACCCTCAGTGAGCTGTATCAGGCATGGCGGGTTGCTCTTACGGAGAATGGTACAGCAAGGATGCTCAATTAGGCCTGGCTTTTATTGCCTTGGGGTCATGATGAGGCACTGGGGTTTGCATCACGGCACACAGCGCTCGCGCTTAACTGCTGCCACCTGCACCAAGGAATGGTGCTTTCCAATTTTCAGCTCGTGCCGTGGGATGTAGATGATATATTCTAGTAATATAGTGAAACAGGATAGAATGGGCTACTTTCTTTAGACCTAGTAGAAAAATACACATTTTGCAATGAGGGATGCATGATGTGGGTTTGGACAGTGGGTGTCTAACCTAAAAATCGGGAGCACAGAACCAGCAAATAAAACCAATAAAAAGAAAGGGCTGAGGCTTCTTTTGTGGCTTTACCTGCCAACACATTCTCATAACATCTGGGGCCAGGATTCCTTCCTGTAAGTGTTTATTTGCAACTTGCTAACCAACTGGCAAAGCAAAGTGCACCTGATGAAAATGAGAACTGACTGAGCCTGGAGAGGCCTGGTCCCTTGCGTGGGTGTCATTAGGGCAGCAGGGCCTAAGCATCAAGCCCTGCGTGTATGGGTTGGTGCAACAGGGAGGGCTGACAAGGAAAAGCCTGGAGCGTTAAAAGAATCTCAGCCTCTCCACTAGGAAAAATAAAACAAACAAAACAAAATAGAGAAAGGCGAAGTCTATTGACTTTTTTTTTTTTTTTTTTTAACTCAACCTTCTTACCAACAATGCAGCCTATTGCTTTTTACCCTCTCCTCTTACAGCAATGCAGAATAAGTCACACTCCATTGGAATTGCATCTGCTTCTGTGTTTTGGCTGAAGAATGCAAGACAATATCTTTGCACTGGGAAGGAAAATTCTGGGGTTTTGAGGATCTTTCTTAAAATTAGTATCTCAAGGATACTGAAAACTATAGAAACAGGAGAAGTTTAACACCTCATTGAAATGTAGAAAAATAAATGTTGATATAGCAGAAAGGATCAGCATTCAGCATTTTATAGAAGAAAATTTTGAAAAAAAAAGAACTGAAAATAGAGGGAAAATTCTAGTACAAACAAAGTGATTAAGCATATATGTCAGAATGGAAGATGGGATTTAGTCATATATTTTTTTTTCTGGATAGATTGCCATGATATCTACTGTGTGGTGGGCAATCCTGACATATAACAGGTCAAAATTCTTGCTTCTGTGAGCATGTAATCCAAACCAGCAAGTTTGCATGTGACAAAAGAAATATGTGCAATTTGAACTGTCTGCAAAGTGTCAGAATTTTAGTTCCATTTCTCATAAAACACAGAATTTCTTCTGAATGTGGAAAGGGCTTTTCAAGACGGAGACAAAAGGCCTGCTTGGCTGACCACTTTCATAATAAAACACATCGCACACTCTTCGGCATCCATAATCAGGAGCCCGGAGTAATTAGGAGAAAGTGCAGTGCTGACTGCAACGCCTCAAAAGGGGCAGCGGGACGCCCGCAGTGCTGCTGCAAACACACCAAGGAACAGAATGCCATTAATTTCCACTTGTCCTAAGCAACATTCGCTGTGATGCTTCATTTTGCAGCACAGGGTCAAACTGGCCTGTTGCTTCAGGAGTGGCCCGAAGAGCTTGGTCAACTCAGTAGGTCTTCCCACAGCAGATCCACCTGCTTTGAGGGGGACACTGCCTCTTTGAGATGTCCACAGCATGTCCCTGCGGGCCGGGTCACAGCCTCACTGGCGTGCTCCCCTTGGGCACTGTGTACCAGTTGTGTCACCAGCAGAGAGGAGCAGAAGGCAACTCTTTTGCTCTCCTACAGCTGCAGAGGTTTTGTTCAGTGCCAGAAGCAACAAGAAGTCCCTTGTTCTACGGCTGAGGCATGACCATACTGAGGAAACTGAATGATGATGAAATACAGCTTTTCTATTCAAAATCAAACCCCATCATCGCAAGTGAACAGAAAGTCCCATATTTCTGAAATCCTCTCATGATAAACGCTAATGGGATTGATATGTTCCCAGGAGACACTTCATCTCAATGATACAGCACATATCAGCCAAAGTACAGTACATTCAGTGTTTTCTGGACATCTTAAATCATGTATTCCCAAAATACGTTGTTATGAGCAGACTAGAAAAAGAGGTGTTAATACTGAACAAACTCTGCAATGTTTACCTAAGTTAATTGCTTAGGAGGTAATAAAACATTGCTAGAGGAAGTAAATTGAGTAAAAAGAGCCACATGCCCTTTCTATTATTCAATAAATAGCTTGTACCCAATGCAGTAGAATAGACTAACTCCTATGAAGCGACCTACTTTCTTTCAAGCAGCCTTTTTCAGGCTTTTGGAGAAAGTAGGAAGGAGGTTAAGGTTGGTTGTTTTTCATATATTGAAATGGAGATGCGTATTTGAATAGCAGATATGTTGGGCATTTACATATTATTGAAATACTTAGGCCATAAGCCAAACCAAGACAGAAATCCATAAAAGTTAACATTCCAGTAACATGACTTCAATCCTTAATAGTCTCACAGGACTCTGTAGCCGACTCTGGGCCACAGATCACATCTGATTACATGTCATATATAAGACGTTACAGTTATTTTAGGAAAAAACATATTTCCATTGGCATATGCCATAACCTCATCACTTACCCTACAAGCAGAATTCATTCAGACAGATACAGACTCTGAACTAGCAAGTTGTTCCCAGCCTTCAGTAATGGTGGGCTGAAAATATTCAGTAACTTGTTGCACTAAAATTAAAAGAACAATTCGAAGTGTGAAGTGCTACTCAGTCAGAATTTGGCCCTTTAAGCCTTTATGTTCACCTTCTGTTCAACATACATGCCTACTGTTCTTTCATTTCTTCTTTTCCAAAATAACAAAAATTAGTAATTTCACATTTTTTCTTTTTTTTAATAATATCTAGTAGATTTGTTGTTTTCATTTGTAACATATGTGAGATGGCTTTTAGAAGTGATTTATTTTTAGTTGCAAATAGCTGATGCCTTCACCCTGGTTGACTGTTGGTAATTAGCACCTTCTGGTTCACTCTGGACAATTTCCCACTTGCTGCTTTTTAAGGTGCTAAAACTCATCTCCACCAGCTCTGTGTCCCCTAGTTCCATTTCCCTGTTTGCTTTTTCCTCTTTTAGTAATAATCTACAACCCAAAGGAGTATCTGCAGGTGACAGGATTTTGTTAAGCTGGATCCTCTGCTGATGGGAGACAAAGCTGCAATAATATATGTTAAGGCCTTCCTCTCAAATCAGAGGTGTTACCAAGCACAAAAATAGGTTTCGGTTGAGAAAACAACAGGCGTGAAAAGAAGTCACCTCGAGAAAGAAATGAAGATTTCCGTATTACCTATTAAATTTTTGCGAATCAGATAGATGAAACATAATGATATCTATCTTGTAATGACATCAATGTCTTATAATGTTGCATTAGTGACATTAATTTTTATACCATTGTTTCCCTACCAAAAAAAAAAAAAAAAAAAAAAACCCTACAGGATTCTCGTCAGACCTCGGCACTTCAAAACTGGCACGTTTCTGAGCATTTGACTGGAAGGTATAGCAGGTACATATTGGTGGACTAGTGTCTACTGGCATCTGTGCACGCCTGACGTGTATGAACCACAGCTTGCAGCTTTTCAGTAAAAATAAAATGCTGAACTTTAACATACATATAAAACATATTAAAATATGCACAAATATATCAAGTATAACAGAGACAGTTACCTACTTACCAGATTCATCATTTAACACAAACAGTCAGAATTCAACCAACAGAAAAGACAGTCAGATTTTGCCTCAGGAAAATCTCCATTTGGCCAAATCTTTTCCCTTTTCATGACAACTACCTAAATAGTATCTATGTTGTAAGGCTCATCCTTGAGACATTTCTGTCATTGATCATTTCTGGTCATGATAACAAAATTGCAATAATGATAAAAAAAAGTCTTACTCATAAGGACTTCATGGCTTACAAGTTTTGAGCTCACTTTTACTGTATTTATAGTGGTTCCCCATCTTTACCTACAGCACATGTTGGCGTTTTACTTCCTCACCCCAGGAATGTAGTTTAAAGGTACTCAGAGAAGTTCTGCAGGAGCTGCAATCTCTGTGTCCTACACTGCATGATCCCATGAGGGTGAACTGCAAAATGTTAGTCCTAGTCTTTGCATTCACTAAAAGACCGTGATAAAACTATTTTGAAAAAACAATCATGATCCAGAATTAAATAGAAAAATGCAGTGGAAGCTGTCGATATTGATGGATTAACTTCACTTGCTAGAAGCTGAGCATTCGTTGCTAATGACTTTTGTCAGAGGAGCTCAGTAATCAGAAGTTTTAATCATCATCCCCTGATGATTTTTAGAACTCAGTGCAAATTCTACTTTTTCAGTATCGGCCAGCGAGATTATCCTCGGCAAGAAGAGATGGAGAGAAGGCTAAGTCAAAGGAGACACGCAGTAAAACAAAAACTGGAAGAAGCTTCTAAAGGAAGAGGAGTTCCTGATGTCCCTGAAAATTACAATTTTCACTCTTTCAGCAAATCAAGGTCTTTTGGCCACTTGAAGTGACTCCTCCTATGCTGATACAATTCTGCAAAACCACAGAAATTAGGAAAGCAAGCAAAGAAAAAGACAAAGGGATG
This sequence comes from Nothocercus julius, assembly GCA_013398735.1. Lineage (NCBI taxonomy): Eukaryota > Metazoa > Chordata > Aves > Tinamiformes > Tinamidae > Nothocercus > Nothocercus julius. Next base: position 120,974 of record VZSV01000023.1, on the reverse strand, counting down.
AAGTCATTTTTGACTGCCACCCAAATTTAGGATGGCTTGATTTCTGGAAGAAAATGATGGTAATTTAAAGAATCTGAAATTTTGCATACAGAGTAAAAGAACCGCACTTGAAAAAACCCTTCTGATATTTCCAGTGCTCACAACAGAATCAGCCCATATAAAATTAATATAATTACTATGCGATTTCCATCTGTTAATGAAGCCAAATGATTAGAGCTGCTAGAAAAACAGTCTTAGTGGAACAAACACAGATAATGAATTTAAATAAATACACAAGCTAAAAGACAACGTCAAGCTCAATCATTTGGCAATATTAAAAGTTGAGGAAATGAGTTGGCTGTGAATTGCCGTATCATTCAGCAGCAATGTGATGGTGAGTGCCTGTTCCGGATTTTCTTGGGCCCTATGCCAAAACTATCTATCTCCTTTAGACAGCTCCTTTTCCAGATTCTTCCACTGGTATCTTCTATGTTTTTCTCTGCTTGTTCATATGCTCTGTAGGCCTGTTTAAACACCTTCGCCAACCATTCTTGCACGCCCCGAAAATATTTTTCATGTTTCCCTGGCGCTTTCCAGTTTGCTTCACAGATCTGCTTTACTGAAACAACAGACAGCTCAAATAAAGTCTCTTTAGTCCTCCACTGCATTTACCAGAGCTAGAAATTATTTATAGGAATATTGTATAATCATAATAAATATTTATTATATGTGTAAAACAAAGTGCTTGGTAAAACTCTTAATAGTGCTTTTTGAAAATCATTACATATTAGGTGTTAAAACAGTATTTTAGGGAGCCCCCTGCAATGCACATCGGTACTACAGGCCTCAGCAGCCAGCATTTTCAAAAAAGTAAAAGCTATTTAAAAGTCACAGGGACTTAGCTTCCAAAATATCTAGGTCAGTTTTGAAAAGGACATTTCTGGGATAGAACACATGAAAAGCTAGGCAATCCTACATTCAAAATAATTAGTTTTAACCCTGGTTCTCCAGAAAGATGCTACTAATCCATATTTTAAACCTTTTGTGAAGAAAGCATTTGGTGATGCCTCTCCCTACACAAACTGAAACATCAAGACAGCGAAACACTGCCTGGGCAATCTTCCCATATATGAGTTGGCATTTCCTCAGCAAATTGGCCTCCATCAGTGCTGAAAAACATCAATGGAGAGCAAGTCTTATAAACTTAATTTGAAATACATCTAAGCACTTTGTGCTGGAGTAAAGCGGCATATTTTTAAATGCTCATTTTCTAATTGAAATTAAAGTACTTGCTATTTTTGGAGTACTATCGTATTACAATACTGTACTAAGAGTGAAGAACATAAGCTTCATGACTGTTTCCAAATCATAAGAAGATATAATGTCATGAAGACCTCAAAATATCTGAGCTTATATGAAAATGTGAAACCCTCAGTATACTGATGAATGTGCCATGGTCTAAAAAATATGTTTCATGAAGGCTTCATTTCATGGAAGCCCTCCCTTCTTTATATCAGAAGAGAGTTAGCAGGAAAGGGCATAGTACTTTTGCTCTTTTATTTTGCTTCTAATCCATATGTTCAGGAAAGGTGAATAAATAAAATGATTATGGAAATATGAGTGGGTGAGAAATGTACTAAAACACATTCATCTCTCATGTCTTATCTAGGCATGAAATCTTGGAGAAGGAAAGGACAGACAGGAGAGTCATAACCCCCCCCATAATTTGCACAGAATGCCTCATCTGACGCATGGTGTCGAAGTGTGCATTTTTCACTTTGGAGGCCGGATTTTCACTCTACAGCCCATAACAGGCAGGGCTGTAGAGCTGCTCTGCCCATGCAGCATCTTGGGGAGACCGCAGAATCCAGAATCCTTCCCTACATCTCACAGGGATTTCTTTTTCTCTCTCTCCTTTTGTTCCTTTCTAATAAAAGGTGACTATGCCTTGAAGAGCAACTAGAACTAGTTACCTCTTCTTTGCTTGCATCTAAATTGTCCTTAGCTTATGTAGGATGTAAGGCAGATTAATATTTCCCAGCAGAACATGTTGTCAAACCTAAAACTACATCTGGCTGTGTGTCTGTGGAACCAGAGAGGCAGGTATTAAAAAAAGAAAAAAGGGCAGAAGAATTGCTAGCAAGTGAATAGTATTGCTGCATCTTTTTGTTATTATGCAGTATCACCATCCCTGCTCTCTCCCAATTTATTCCTCGCTTGTGAAGATTTACTTTTTTTCTCAGCTCATCCAGTATGTATTATTTGTTAATATGAATGTTATGTTATCAGGATACGTATCCAAATCAGAGTCAAGCAAAACTCAATTGTTGCGGTTCCAGAAAAGCCTTATCTTAACAGACTGTTTTCTCTACAACAGTTTCGTGTTTCAGAGAAAGTCACTTACCTTGCCTGACAGCTAGCGTTGTTGTGTAGACCAAGAATAGGAGGATATAATTGAGGAAGCTCTGAAAAACAGGTGTGTTGGCATGGAAATCTTCTGACAAATACTTGCTCGTCAGGCCAATGCCACAGATAAGGAGAGACAGTACTTGGCCAAGAGCCACAGAGAGCAAGAGATCCCTAAAAGGAATGAGAAAAACACAGACATTAAACATTCAGCTTCTTCAGCAAACCAGAACTGCTCATCCTCCTCCAAGTATGTTAGAAAGTATTAAGAAACAGGCAGAAACATGATGTTTAAATCAGTGAGGTACTTGCTGTATGTTGCTGATATGCTTTTATATTATTTCTGCTCTTATCAGGGCTTAAATGTTGCCCAAACACAGCACCAATAGCAAATATTTGTCATTTAATCTTGCATGTACACAGCACAAATGCAACCAAAACACAGCACGGTTTTCTTGCAGTGTCTTCACTAGTAAAAAGACCCAGGAGTACCATTTAGATAAAGGTAGAGCTATAGCTGTTCCACAATTTGGACCCCAGAGAAAAGTCAAGAGAAATGACTTTATAACATTTTGCCATCAACATAAATTTACTGTATAATTTTATTCCTTTATTTTATTTCCATTTCATTGTATAAACAGTTCTTTCCATCTACTCTGAAGTGTTTGTATCTTCCTTCATCTTTTGTCATTGCTTACTTTCTCTTTTGTTTTTTGGAGGGTATGAGAGTCCACTTTTTTCATTACTGTCTTCCTCTGGTTCTTGAAAATGTATTTTCCAATTTGCTTTCTTGTATTAGCCCATATTTCTTGACTCCCTCTCTGCATTTCCCTCTTTCCTGGCTCCCCATTCTATCTCCCCACAGCTATTTGATAGTTGCCTCTTTGTTGCATGTTCTCTTATCACTTTCTCCTCATTACTCAAGAAACTGTTAAATCTGAAAGATTGTTCTTTTATAGTCTACGTCCTTTTGATCCTATATTCCTTCAGTCTTCTCAGTGATACCTTTTTCTATCCCAAGTGTTCTTGTCTTTTTTCTTTTTTCCTCAGAACTTTATTTATCTCTTAACTGCACAGTTCATCCCAAATGACCTGCTTTTTTTTTCCTCTCTTTTTTTTCACAGCATATTCTGCCTCCATAGCAGAGGAATATATGTGTACATATACATATATATGTATTTAATTACCCGTAAGAGTTTTCCCAGATCCACTATTTACGTCAATACTGGCATACTGATAGAGTCTGCTCCACAGCTACACCTTTTCCCTTGCAAAAGCACAAAAATGCAAAAATGCAGTGTGTTGGCATGGAATAGGAGCAAGAACTGCTGCAAAGAAATGTAAAAGGGCATAAGAGGAGGACATACAGTCGCAGCCCTGCTGGCTGTTGCTGTCACTGCCCCTACCCCCAGAGGGGCTGCCAGTCCCTGAGGGAACCAGGGCGGGAAACAGAAACATGGGAGAGGAGCACGTTACACGTCTCAGTACAGCCCTAGTACAAAAAGCAAAAGGTATTAAACAATCCTATGGAAGGAAAGGAGCACTCTGGCCATCAAATAAAAATATTTTGCCATGTTTTCCTCTACCAGACAGTAAAAAAGAAAAAAAAATGCTTCAGGGTTGCTTTGCTTTCTCTGGCTGATTTCTCCAACCCTAGTTATGATTATTCAGCAGCAAGGAGGATCTGCGCTACAGCAACAAGTTTCTTAGTAAACTCAAATGTCAAATTTGTTTCCCTTTTTCTCATAAACAACCCTCCCACTAATGTGTCTCAGTGTCAGCCATGGAATGATTCAACCAAACAGACACTGGAAAACCCAGGAGCCCAAGTAAATATATTCATAAAACATACCTAACTGACAAACAGCCTGAACACAAGCAGAGAACAAACATTATTGTGCTAAATGTTTTGATGGGAGACTGCTGGATAAGTAGAAACTCAGATTCAGTAACCACTGTCTCGACTTTTACATGGCTCCCTCCAATGCAAAATGACCATGTGAAACAGACACAACTCAACAGAGACGACCTCTAAGACTAGGAAGCAAAGGCTGCTAAAGCCACGAAACCTCAATTCCTGCCACCATCTGCAATGCTATTGATGTCAGGAGGGAAACTGGAACAATGACTGTGATTCAAATCTGCAGAATGAGCTTGTAGACTTGCATTCACTTATCCTTTACCATGTTGGATGCTGTTCTTTATGTCTTTGGGGTGCAATGAAGGTTCATCCACACCATCTTTGTCTGCAGGTTCTGCAGTTTTATTCATTAATAAATTAATGTTTGCAAATCTCTATTTCTAAGCAGTTTGCTGCTTTACACAGGATACAGGTGGTTAACAGCCATTTTCTGTGCCTCAGATAAGACCATTAGCAAATGTTACATTACATCCATTGGTCTTGCATCTGCTCTAGAAAGAAGTATTTGGATCCTACTTTGATTGACAGAAAGCTAAATATAGTCTTACTTCATCACTCATGAAAGGCTTTTGTCAATAATATGTTCCTTGCTCCACATGGCAATCAGCATAGGACATCACTAATCATACCATTTTTTTCCTTCTGGTGGGAAGTTTGATGAGGCCTTATAAACTACAGAACTTTTTCTCTGATCTCTGTATTTTGATATGTCACCAGGCCTAACAGAGAAAAAAAAATATTTTTTAATTCCTTATTTTGATTTATTTATTATTATTTTACTATCTCTTTAGTGTGAAGTAGTATAAGTTAGTACTTAAGCAGAACGAATTCAAAGACCATGAAGTACTCACACTTCAAGCAAGGATGATCTGTCTTCTACAGTGACCCATCCAATACAGTCTTCTTCCTAAGGGGGCCAGAAGATTTGGTATGTTCCTCTTCCCTCATCAGTGTAGGTATAGCTGGCACTAACCACTACCACTACTTTCCCTTAAACAAGGCCAAAAGGCAAGCACATAGTGCTGTCATCTCAGGTGCTCACTAAGCAGTATCTTTTCTAAACAACATCATATTGTTGAAGTGTGCAACACAGCTCCAAGTGCAACACTTCCCCTGCTGGCTTGCAAACCCTTCACTGCACGAAGATCTGCACAAGGTGGATGAATTCCTCTCCCAGCCTTTGGCCTACCAGCAGCTCCTGCAGCACCTCTGTTCACTGTGGGAATGACATTCTTCGATAGCCTGAAGAGCAGGATGGTTTGAGGGCCTTCAAACAGAACAGAAGGAGTCTCACTACAAAAAGCTTCATAGAAGTAAGGCTTTCTAACTTTTGGAGTGCAATTTCTCATTAGCTGAGCGTTGCTTTTTCTTCTCTACCTGTATGCTATTCATACCAAAATAAGCCAAATCTTCAAAAATTCTTTTTTCCCCTCTAGGAGCTAGAGTGTCTCTCCAGGCCAAGTTCAAACAGGGGAAGACCTTCAACACATCTCTGAATTTGATTTCTCATGAGCTCATGATGTTCCTTCAGTAATACAAAGCAAGACATTCTTCTCTTGGAAAACACCAGTTTAGGACCATCTCCTTGAACGTTTTCATGGCATTTGAGTTATGACCCTGTGTTGTAACCAAGCACATTCATTTCAAAAGTCTAGGCACACTGGCTAGCTAATCTGCCCAACACTTGCTATTGAGTTGAACGTGTTCTGTGAAGTGGGAAGCAGAAGGGCTGAGTTACTTCTAGACCTCCAGACATCACACTGCTAGGCAGCTATCACGGCAGTTTCATGATACGCTAACGGAGATTAAACAAACTTCTTTGCAGCCTCTTCAGCAGCAGCACCAGATAATAGAGCCTCAACTCTGCATTGGGAGCCATTTAATTCTGTTCAAACTTTTGGGCTGGAAGCTGCTAAGCATCATTTTTACTTGCTCACCAGGCTTATAGAAATTTCTTTTAGTTGTTTTTTTCCCTATTTATCAGCTGTGGTATAAACTTCTGAAGGCAGATATTCTCATATCAAAAAACTCTAAAGCTAGTGTTCGGTTCCTCCCACGTACATGCTGGCATGATGAAAAATACTAGATACCTGAGATACTAGAAAAGGTAAGAACATCTAGCTCTGATTTCTTAGTCCATTTCCAACTCCTCTCCAAAATATTAAAACATCATTTACAGTACCAAATCAATGCAGTGTAACATTCAGAATGGACCACACCACCACAGCTGCCATCTGCTAGATAAATCAGTGACTTACAAAGGCTGGCTAAGTGATTTAAACATTCAGGGTTGTTTTATTCTAGCATTTTAAAGCACTTTCCACGCCAGTTTCCTTTCAAATTCATTGCTTTCCCTCCTCTCTTTTGTGCTTTACTCCGTCCCTTTCCACTGAAAGGTCCCCACTGCATCAGTTACAGAGTACTTTTAGAGGGTGAAGAACAGAGGCTACCGGTACTTTTAATGTCTAGCATGAGGCGTGTTAATTTTCCAGCACGCCACAGACTGCAGTAGTGAGGAGATTAGCAGCCTATTGCCTGATCTGAGCTTTCACGAGATGAGCACATCTGTAAAGGCTGTTCTACAGCACTCTTAGAACAGGCCTGCAGGCAGAACTGAGCTTTCTCCAGCATGATAATGACTGCTATACATAGTTATATTTCAAAATGTTTCAAGTGTGTATTTAAAAAAAAAAAGAAAAAAAGAAAAGAAAAAAATAGACTTCATTTAGATACTGATTACTATTATGCCTTAGCCAAGTTGATGAAGTCTGTCACGGCACTAAGATTTTGCCAAGTTTCTTCACTTGAGTGTGTTTTAATGTGTTTATATAAAAGGGTAATAACAAATAAACAAGTCTTTAAAAAAAAACTGTCTTAGAACGTGTACTTTTATTCAAAGTGAGTTGAGGTTACTTCCCTATGAAAATCACTTATTTAATGCCTAAATATGGATGTGGAACCTTATCCTAAACACCTATCAATAAAAATGTTGATACACGCTGCTATAGGAAAAGAAGGAAAAGCTCAAATATCAAAAAAAAGGGATGTAGTTGCTTCTATCATGGACGAGCTTTTAAGTCCCAACATTCCACCACATCCGAATAGCTACTTAATGAGCTACTTAATGAATGTTACTCCCAGATTTTTGCTGGTGCATTTAATGCACATGGGCAACTTGTAAAAAGAACCTGACAAGATTTGCTAAACTTGTTCAGGACAACTGAGCTCTCATTGAAAGCTAATGCTGCAGGCTTTCCAGTATGTCTTAAACATGTAAAATCCTCCTAATTGTCCTTCATCACTTTGAAATTCTTGTATGTAGAGAAAGAGATTATGGGCTAATTTTGCACAAAAACATAGTTTTTCTTATTTCCCACTACTCTGACATGTCTGCTACAAGGGAAGAAATTCTACAAGTTGGCACATGCAAGCCTTTCCTCCTCTCTGTCTCTCTTATTAAGGGAAGGATTACAACAAGGATCTTCCGTTAATATATTAAAGGATCCACAACATACTTTAGAGCAATTTTCACAAGTGATCACGACATCCTATAATAAAATATTCATATCCGTAAAAAGCAAGCAAGTTCCCCCACTGCCAATAAAAAACACAGTTTGCACATGCACCGCGTTTATTCCATTAGTCAACTACTCCCATAATGCACATTCTCCACGGTCATACTGGAAGATGTCCCACATAACTGTAACGAAGGTCTACACAAAGGCCTTTTTTCTACTTCTGGCAGAGAAGAACCAACCAACCTAAAATACTTTCAGAATATAGGCATCAAGGTTGAACAATAAAATACCAAGACCTCAATCCCACCTAAACCCATATTCAGTTAGAATATGAATAACTCTAATATTCACCTGCAAACCAGGTATGAAACCCACGCAACATTAAGCCTATCAATCACTTAATTCCTGCTGAGTCATTACTTTGAAATCTTCAGTAGCATTTCAATGCTGTACACTTGGTATCAGCACAAAGGGTGATTTTTCTACATGGTTATTTGCCGAGCACCTTAAGCTCCCAGCGATGCCCAAAAGAAATGTAGATCCCTCGCGGTATCTTAAGAGGATTAGCTCTTTATTTTCCAAACTTGAACACTTCAGTTTCTGTACAAGAGGACAGCACTTTACAAGAGGACAGGACACTACGGGTTTCAAGTCTTCTGGGTGTTCTGAAAAATTTGAGCCCTTGAAAACCAAGGGCTATTTTCTGAGGAAAAGATGGTATTGGAAAAAATGGCTCAGCTTGAATTCTCATCTGTTTTCCGCCCTGCATTCTAGTCCAAAGCTAAAAAAGGCTTCTTTCTTCCCTTCTTCCTTTCTTTGCTCTCCTTCCTTCTTTCCACCAAGGCCTTGACCCCTTCCAGGTGGGCCAGAGGCAGATTTTTTTTTTCACTTCAGTGAAAAGGCTTTCTAACTTAAGCTGAGGAGCGGAGGAGAGCTCTGTGCCTTCTTGCTCTCACCCTTTCTTCCTGCCTCCTCAGGTCACCACCTTCTCCTCATTGTCATTGTCACTCTAGATAATGAGAACCAAATCTTTTAGATATTTTCTTCAGTGCAGTGAAGCTTTGTATTGCATGGGATCACCTGGGTTTCTATGTTCCCGGTTACACACCACACTTCCGCAGCAAGTGACTCACCCAGGTGACGCCTGTGGAGACTAGTCTGCAAGACACGGGCAGGCAAAGTGGAGCCAAGCACGAAGCTGAGGCTTGCAGCTAACGCAAAGCCCCCGAAACAGCAATGAGGAGCAAGGACCGTCCAGCCAGACCTTGCACGGGTCCTCCCAAGAGTGGGCGATGCCCAGGCAGCCTCTGCTGCCACCCAGGCATCAGCTTAGCTGGAAAGACACACTGGGCACAGGGTGAGCCGTGCATATTTTTTATAATATTCTGGCTTTCCTAGCGGCCTTTTTTTTATTATTATTTATTTTTTATTTTAAGGTTCTGATTATTAATAAATCACAACTCAGCTTTGAGTCTGAGAGCCTTTTGGGGCAGTAAAATTCAAGTTGTAGGTGCGTCCACCTCCAAGCTGCAGCTGTGTCAGGGCCCTGTTTCTTTTAAATGCTAGCCTGAAAGGCTAGCATAAGTTGCTTAATATATATTTTCATACTCAGCAAAATTTAGCAAATCTCTTAAGACCAGATCCTAACAGATTAACCCCCTTTTTTTTTTGTCTCTTGTATATTTCCAATTGCAGCAACTCCTGAAAATGGTTTAATTTATTATAGGCCTTTATCCAAGTTTGCACACACACACACTTACCAACATGTGTGTTTGTTAATTCTATAATGTGACAGCAACTGTAAATGGTTCAAGGCTATTCTTACCCATATAAAATTATCTCTGCATTTAATATTTATCAACACACTACCAAGCCAATCTGCTGAAGTGAATGCAAGAGCAAACACAGGACTTCATATTTTTATTTTGAATAAAAAATGCATTGAAAAGCAGCAAAAGAAGGTTCAGAAAGGAAATTTCCAGGATCTTATCTAGGTAGAGTCCAATAGTAGAACATTATAGATAATTCTTCCTTCCTTTTTTTTTTTTTTTTTTCCTCCCCTTTTTTTTGGTACAACTTGATAATAGTCGATTTGACTGACAAAAGAATAACAACAACAACAAAATAATCCCACAAATTTAAAAAAGCATGCCCAAATTTTACAATAGACCTCTTCCATTTTACAGTAAAAATCTCTCCAAATGTAGTTCTTGAAGCTTCCCAGTCTAGAGAGTCCTGGGTAGACTGAAAATATTTCAACATTTCTGATGGAATCAAAAAAATACAATTATAGATTATCACCTGATAAAAGGGTTATATTTCAAGTTATTTTGTCAAATAAACTGACTGAAGCTAACTGCAGCCCATAAACTTTTATAAATTAAACTTTCATAAATTGTCACTCTCCACGGAAGTCTGATGAGAGAAATCAAGGCTCCTACATCTAGATATTCCGTCTTGGTTGGAATAATAAATGACAGAATTTACTTTCCACAGGAAAGCTTACAAAAATAGTTACAAACACTAGTTGATTAATATGGTACTTTGAAACCATTAGCTCCTCCATTCAGTTCAGAGATTGGTCTGTGCAGGAAAGGAAAGGCATATAATTTTCCAGAAACTCATACCAAAAATGAGATTTCCAATTTTAGGAATAGAATCAAGAAATTCAGTATGGACTAAGAGTGATCTGTAATTTCTCAGGCTAGAACTCCAAATGAATGACAGGAGCTGCTGAAATTTTTACATCTTATCCTATGAAAGTGAGGTGTCAAGAAAAATAGTTCAGCCCTAAGAAGTATAACACCCCTTGCTATTGCTCCCTTGCCATTACTGCACAGTGTCTTAATACAGTTTAAACGGACGGGTGCTTACAGACTAAGTCTTACAGCTATTGAGAGCCAGGTGATAAAGCAAGAGGTGAAAAGCATTATAGCTCCTGCTATAGCCCTGCCACTGATAAACCACTGATAATCTTGATTGAGCCCTCTGACAGAAAACAGGTTTAAATGACTTCAGATTCCTCAAGTGATAGAGGCTCCTGTGACTGAATTCAGTACAGGCAGAAACAAGGAGTATGGGCTTGGAAGACTATGCAGAATTCCAAGAAAAAAAAAGTACATACTGAGGTGTGCGATTTCAAATTTTTGCTGATACACCTGGAAACTGCAAAAGTTGTGCAGTTGGAAAATCCCTAACTCTAAGCATATGCCCTCCTGAATACTGGATATGGCCCCAGAAATGGACTATACTTTATTTGTCTCTCCAATAAAATCAAAGGATAAGAAAGGGAGAGATATGAATACTGCAGGTGCTAAACTGCATCTCCTAAGGTGGTGGGTAGTTTTTGAAGAACCGCTAGTTCAATTGTTACAAGATGTAGGATTTTTTCCTTTTTTTTTTTTTTTTTTAAATATACACACATCTACCAAATGCAGATGAGTGTTCATTCTAGAGAACATTTAATATCTAATGCTAAAGTAAAATTGTAATATTAAAATCATAGCAATTAACTGTTGTTTTGTTTTTTTCTGACTCGTGTTTGCAAAATCTTTAAAGGATACTTAATAGTTCAGATCACAATTGATCTGAACTTTATTGATCTTTTGGAACTCTTCCCTAAATTATCAGTAGTGCCTTCAATAATAACGAAATACAGAAAAGGTAAAAACCCACATACTTCAGTGGGCCACAACGCCTCCTCAGGTAGGCACATGCGATTCCCACAGATCTGATTTTTCTTTGTAGCGCATTCCACCTATCATCTACATGTTTAAAACAAGAGAAACCTCAAGAAAATGGGTTCTCAAATTAGTCCCCTAATTGCACCACTAGTAAAGACAAGACCATTCCCATTAGCGTTTCACCAAGGGTGGCACCCGGTGCCGCACGCTGTCCTGAAGGCCCAGCTACTCCAAAGGGGAGAGGTCTGCGTGCCTGGGACTCATTCCGAACTAAGAGTCTTTAAGCCCTCACCTTCTTTCAGTGTTCCTGTGTGGGGGTTAATATTCCTGCTGCCTCATTTGCAGCCCCTCAAGGAATAATTTTCATAGGTGTTTGCTCATGGTATTATGGCAAACGCAGGACAATTGCAACTTGCAATTACAAGTAGCAAATGCATTTTTTCCAACAGTTCTTTAACACATGGAGGCCAGGATTGTTCCCTTTTGGGAGGGTGCCTTCCCCTCCCCTCATCTTGTCAGGGAAGCCTGCCTTCTTTGTTTCGTGATGGCCAAGCTTCAACAGAAGGAACAGAAAACACCCTCATGAGATTTACTTCTAATTTACCTCTCATTTTAATATTTCACAGGAGGTAGAGGTGTGTTTGAACTGCACAAGAGCAGACTGTGGCGGCACTGAGGAGCAGTGGCTACTGGCTGGGAGGTCCAATAGCAACCTTATTCCTCGTCAGGTCCCAAAGATACAGGTTTTCTAATTCCAGCCAATCTGTGTTTGCACGCTTCACCAGTCTATATGCGTTTACAGGATGCTCCAGAGATCCTTCTGGGTCAGAGGTTGAGGTGCTAGTCAGTGCATGCACCCCTCCAGCCCAGCCTTTGATCTGTGTGAGCTTGGGTTCTTCTGCTCGGATATATTCCCTTTAGGATCGCACCAGCTGTGGCTTCATTCTCCACAGAGCTCTCACCTGGGGAGTTGTCTCCCAGGTGCTCAGTGTCAGAAGATGGCTGGGGCGCCCGTTCCCTGCCACAGCAGACCTCTGAGCTTACAGAACCATAGTAAGGGTTAGGTTGTGCCATAATGTTGGGAAGCATCTTCTGGCAGAGAAGTTGTCTTCTAGCTCCAAAGCAATTGCTCAGGCACAGCACTATAGCAGGAGGGTTTCAATAGTGAATTCCAATTTTACGTGGGTAGCTACTTGCATGCTACAGCAGTGAAGGAACTCAGAAAGCTCACAAAAGGGTCACTGCAAAGTTAGTTATCCTTCTCAGATGAAACTGGAGTGCAGCTGCTTCAACTGCTTGTTTTTACCATTTGCGCGCTACACAGCAGCGACAGCCATTAGCCAGATAAAACTTCACGTGAGACCCACACTTATAAAACTGTGTTTAAACTTCTATTCCTTATAATTCAGAGAGAGAAAAAAAAAAGAAAAAAAAGATACTGTGCGCAGAGGGTACCACTGCAGAGAATTCATCTCCTGCTAAATGAATAGAACAGCTATTCGCAACACAAAGCTCTTCATTTTAGGTATTAGTAAGGTGGTGCTGGTTTACTGCTTTACCCTTAGGTTCCAAGATAAATCTCTCCATTTCTCACTGCCTTTCACTCTAATGAAACAGCATAACTGCTCTGTCATCATCTGTCACCACGGTAAATTTATTGCACGCCTGATATGTGTCAGTGGAATTCACATATTACAAACAGTAAAAGTGAGATCAATGCATTTTTTTTAAACAGGCACTGATCTCATTTTTGCTGTTTTTAATGAAGTTTAAAATTGCAAGGTGCTTGAAACATTCTTTCTTGGTAAGGATAAAATTAAGAAACGATCTAGGAAGGTGTCAGGGGCACATTTTTAGAATGTCAAAAGAGTAGTTCTTGGCCAACCGGATTCTGCTGCGGTCCTGACTGTACTGTCAAAGCTACTAAGACCTAAGAGAAGAGACTGATGACTCACACTGAAATGAAACCTGTGAGGAAAGGCATGCTCTAAGGTCTTCTTGAGGAGATGAACCAGGTACAACATTCTGACAGAATATTCACCTGCCTACATTCTCAGCTTTCCTGATTGCCTTACTGCAATTTCCCCACAATGTACATTTTAGATGTGATAAAGAAATTTCTGTAAAAGCATCACCAAACTTGTTCAATAGATTTACTTATTGGAATTTGAGTAAAGCATACTTTTGCCTTCCCAGCACTGAACGGTGGAATAGCACAAAGAAGCCAAACATGCTGCAAAGGGGCAGCTGAGGCTTTTCCCTTTCCTTGTGGTTGATACCCCAAACTACCTGCTACCTCATACACATATAGTGATAGTAAGCCACAATGCACTCCTGAACCAGCAGAAAATGGATCAGAAATGATGCCCCAGCTGCAATAAATCAGATCAGCCCTAAGGCTGCACTGATTTATTCTGGGAAGCTAATCAGCACCATGCTGCTCTCCTGATTGCAGCAGGTAAGGAGGAGGCATAGCTCTGTTCTTCCCTTTACCCTTCAGGTGTGCCCACCTCATCATCCCTGGTGCTGGCAAACAGCTTTCCTATATTATCAGGGTCCCAGGTTTTTCTGCACTTAGCATGTCCCTGGGAAGAGACACAGTCCCCTGCAAAGTATTACAAGTATGGTAATTCCTCCTTGGAAATGTTTCACAGGGTAACTGCTCATCTCATGGAGAATCATCACAATTTCCTCTGCATTGCACTTCCTTTGAAAGACTAGGCATTAGAGGGAAGACTCATACTGCTTCATCCTTAAAGATGCTGATTAGAATATAGTCTTCCCAAGCTCCTCTAAAGCCAGGGGAACTGCCCTTTGAAGAAGGCTGTCCCTCTGTAAAGCCAGTCAGAGAGAATTTCATTCCTGCTCAGATGTCTCCAAAACTTCTGTAGCTTCTCAAAAACTAAGTAAAAAGTCCATTGGAAAAGAATGATGCTTCCTCACAAGTGGCATTTTATCCAGCAGAGAATCTTTCACCTCCCTGCCATATACAAATATGGTCACAACCTTCAGTTGACAATTCTACTTTATTACTTCTCCCAGCACAGGGTAGATGTGGTTGAGGTGAGGAGGGCAGGGGACTGGTCTGGCAGAGTGTGAGGAAAAAACAGGCATTAAATTCTGTGCATGCATGCTATTTGAGTCACTGTATTAAGCTTTACAGAGCTACTACTACAAGAATACATGAATAAACCTATCGTTAGTATTGAAAAGTAGAGGAAGAAATTTTGTGGTATTCAATAGTACTGCTGTCTAGAAATGACCTGTGTGAAAAGAGGATTGAAAGGTTCATGTTATAACTGAAGGATGAAATTCTAGCCTTTCTTGGAATTTTCTTGCCTTTCTGAATTTAGGATAGCTATTAAATGGGATTTTTCTATAATGGCATGTATTTTGGTTTTCATTGATTTATTTTTTCCTAGTGAAAAAGAAAGAAAGAAAAGAAAGAAAGAAAAGAAAGAAAGAAAAGAAATTCTCTGATAAGTTGTATGAGTGAAACAAATGACATAGCTATCATATACAGCACATAAACTGATCTAAGAGATCATACTCATGCAAGCCATATTCTAACACAATTGTAGGTACCTTACATGTTGTTACTGAGCAACATATGCTGGCTAATTTATGTCTGGAACGGATTATCTTACAAGGACCATATGGGCCTGTAAAGCAGCTAAATACCTCATGATGTAAAAAAGTAAATTAGCTTTTCATTTTGTTCATTAGTTTACTTATGGATTAAACTAAAACTTAACCGAGCTGTAATTAAATTACTCTGAATAAGGCAAGTGGTTCTGTGTATGAAGCACAGTTGAACACACGAATGAGTGTTTATATACACGTCAAGCAGGTGTAACTCATCTGGAAGCTGCCAGCCGGAGGTGACATGAGAGACAGGCAGGGCTGACAAGACTTTGAAATGCACCTTCCTAAAGGCCACTGCACTAAAGGTAAAGTTCTGTCCCCTGAGATTTACTGGGGGTCAGAACATCCCTGGGGCCTGCCCAAGCAGGGAAATCCAGAACAAGGTTGAGTACTTACGGAGCCCTGTGAAATATAATGATTCTGATTTACCCAAAGGGATTTATAGAGATGACTTGTTCTCTCAGGGAGACATAAGGGGAAGAAATCATGGAAGACAGTCTGCAGATGCAAAAATATTTTTACCTCTGAAAACCAAATTTGGCATGACAACAACCCTTCAAATGTTCAACTTTATAAAACATTAATGAAGTTTTTTGGAGTTTTTTGCTCATTGCGATTTTTTTTTTTTCGGACAGGCATTTTGATATCGGAGGGCTGCACAGGGCAAATTATCTGTGAAAACCAGTGGCAGTCTATGAGAAAGCTTTGGTATCCATGTCCATCAAGTCAAGGCACACTTGCTAGTATAGTTTCCTTAGGGAATGCATCTTACTATGCAAAAGTAGGTAATAGAGCACTCTTCAAAGTGAGAAACAGATATTATTTTTTGCTATTTTGAGCTTATGCTTTTGGAAAATATCACACTTCGTCAGTCTGTGCTGCATAGCTATGTGAAGTACAGAGTATCATCAGTATTATATTAAGGTGTACATTTAAATATTTTAATGCTCAACTAATGTGATTATGTATATGGAAGGATACTTGAGAGATATCATGGGACAAGATGAGAGACATTAATCTTACAACTAATGCGTGTTTGCATTTAATTTATATGCTTTTATTATTTAGTACCTATGTCAACCACTTAATTTGCCTGCAAATCATTTTCTTATACAATATTAATGAAACACGCTATACTGAAATTCATCAAACTATGGAAATTAGACATGCGAAAGACTCATTATATCATAAATTCATCCTCTTCTGGTTTGAAACAGCTCAAGAGCTGCGGCTTCAGGAACCACTCCTTCGACAAGAGTATTCCGGTTCAAGACCCAGCCCCAGGAGCAAAGAAGCCTCCCCTCAGCACTGCACTGTCCTTGGCATGGGGAGACTCAGCAGCTGTGCTGGGGCCATGCCGCCTGCTGAGCTCAGGTCACAGCAACGTCAATGGTTAAAAACCACAACCTGCCGCTTCCCAGCCTTTTGGCAAACATCTGTTAGGCTCTCTAGGGTGTCTGATGATTTTTGCAAGGCCAGACTGAAAACGCATTCCCCAAAGCCCAGCTTGGCTTGTGGGATGCAGGTTATGGGCCTTGATCCAAAGATCTTACCCTTGCACTGGGAATCTGGTAACTCAGGGAGGGAGCTTTAGCTATGAGGTTTTCTCCCTCAGGTCTATCCCCAGGTCTTCCACAGCCTTCATGTACTCCCCAGTAATTGCTGTTGTGTTTATTCAAGTCATAAAATCTCAGAAAAAAAGATTACTTTATAATATAATACGGCAGTACATAACCAAAAAAACACATTGAGTGGTGGAAGCAGAATGGGAATGGAGGGGCCACACAGTTTCCCCAAGGATAAGCAGTGGAAGGTGCCCACTGGTGCTGATGGTTCAGCACCTCCAGTCCCTGGGGGCAAAACCACCTCATCACTCAAAGGCATATTATATTTTCTCTTTGCAAGTGTACCCTATTTTGCAATAATTTTCCTGAAACTGCCAAAGTCTTTACCTTTCCTGGTTTCCCTTTTCAGTGAACCTTTTGTTGGATAGAGGCTTTTTGCTCTTTGTAATAAAATTCCTTTCATTGCCCTGTTATATTGATTTTCAGGTTCCTAAAGCTTAGTGCTTTCCGTCTTCTAAGGTTACGCTGACAGAGCGTAGGCTGAGTCTCACACTCCATTTCTCCATGCTCCCGACTGAAAACAGCAGTTCTACCCGGAGGAACCTCTTCAGGCATTTGAAAATTATGCCCGTTCATCTCAAGCCTCCAGTTCTGTCTATTCTTTCTCCTTGCATCTCCTTCCATCTTTCTCCTGGCATTTCAGACAGAGAAAGGAATACAATTCAGAATGTGTATTTTAAAAGCAAGCACTTACTCCAGTGAACTTGTTCTGTGGAGACAGTTAGAGATTTACAGTTGTGATCTATACACATAAGTCTTTACAGCTTTGTTTTGTTTTCCTCTCAGGTAATAAGATCAGAATATAACTCACAGGACAAAATTTTAAATTGACAAAATTCAACAGTGATATGCCCAGTCTCAGGAGACTTGAAACTGGCCCTGTTTCTATTTCTTCCTTTGATTAATAGAAAAAGGACACAGAGAAAAGTGGATTCTTTAAAGTGAAATCTGAGTCAGGCTTGAAAGCCTCAGCAGCCAAATATTCCATTTACCACTGAGAAGTCCCTGGTGAAAAGGCTAACTCTGATTTTCCCTTAGGCGTTTTTTTCTTCGCTTTATTATGAAGCAGACAAAAAGCCAAGTGTAAATTGATACCCAAAATATGCAAGGTTCACAATTCCAAAAGAAACTCGCAGGTTTTGGGGAAGTACTGCCTAGAAAGTAATAAAACTAAGATAGTAACTTTGAGTCTACCCTGACAAGCGTCATCTGTGAGTGACAGGGAGAGCTGCATAACAGACCTTGAGGCTCTTCCTTGAGCTCTGGTGAAACCAGATGGTCTGATCCTGTTCAGGCTCTATCTATGGACTACAGCTACTTTCCTGTTCCTGATTTTTTGTTTGAAACAACTCAATTTTCACACCTGGAATGTTTTTTCTTCACGTACGCTCAGAGTGACACAGAAAGAACAGTTTGAACAAGTTCTCTGTCAGTCTTCAAAAAAAGCCTGTGCATACAAAAGATAACTTATTTCCAACTGTACTGACTTGTCTAATAGAAACACTGGTTGTCCCTACACAGAGTCTCTTTTAAGCCAAGTTATTATTTATGCATTCACCAGTAGTACAAAGCACAGCGAGCAGAAGGGGAAACCTCTGGGATACCCACACGAATGGATCTCACTTCTGTTTTAATCTTTCCTCACTTTTATAATTTCTTCATGTACCAGCTAACTCCACCTCTAGAAGCAAGACTCACCTCCTTGTATCTCAGTACCTCCCACCTGCTAGTGACTCCTGTTTCTTAAACTCTCCTCCCTTATTATGCCAGAACTTCCAGCATTCAATGTAATATTTAATCCTAAACTCAGTTTTGACAAGTAGATGGAGCCAAGGCAGAAAGCGATCTGCATATCAATCTCAACAATTTCTTTCACAATTCCTACCTACTGTTTCCTTAACAAATCTATTACTTGCCTGTTTGTATTCCTTCACTTTTCAGACAGCCTCTTTCAATTTTACCTCTAGCATTCAGGCAGCTTCACATCATACAGCTAACCTGCACAACGCAAGATATTAAGAAAAATGTGCAACTTCCTTCCTTTCCATGTCATAGTATTAAAATGGAACCAAACATGGCAACCAGACATTTTTCATATGAAAATAATGGCTAAGAGAAACAGCCTAACCCTAGGTATAACACACACACAAACACTCTACACTGTAATTCCAGTATCAAAAATATCCTGTATTTCAGGAAGAGATCCAGTTTTTAATTGACTTCAAGTCATAGCAACCTGTCACGTTCTTAATTGTTTTAAGAACTGATTACTAGCACTTTATTTCTAGCCTGAATTTTTGTAGCTTCTACTTTACACCAGTGGACTGTATTATGGTTTTGTCAGCTCTCCGTTACACGAAACAAAGTCAAAACAGTAAAAATAAATAAAGATTCTCTTTCTAATCTTCAAGTTTAGCTGGAAAGTTGGAAAATATATCTCAAAATACTTTGAAAGAAAACCAACTCCTCAGAGAAAATTTATTGAGGTACCAGTGGCTGGATGAGAATGCGGCCAGCTGTGCTTAATGATATCTGGCATACCAGCCAAGCTGTCTCTGGACAGAAAGCTATTTTGCAGAAAAAGTTTTTCATGTGAAGCTATTACAGTAACAGCTAACACGTTTTAGAAGAACACTAAAATGAATACAATTATCATAGGTACTTAGATCCTTCCTCCCCTTCCCTTCCCTTCCCTTCCCTTCCCTTCCCTTCCCTTCCCTTTCCTTTCCTTTCCTTTCCTTTCCTTTCCTTTCCTTTCCTTTCCTTTCCTTTCCTTTCCTTTCCTTTCCTTTCCTTTCCTTTCCTTTCCTTCACATTTACCTGGTTTGAGCTCTTATAAGTTGTAAGAAAAAGACATAGACATAATAAGCTAAAAAGTCAACACAGGCTATGAGACTTCTCAGAATTCATTCCTGTTGGAAATAGAGTACTTATTTTATAAAGGTATCCAATATTGTCCTAAATAGGTCCAGCAATGAAGAGTCTCTGCAAGCTGCTCCAGAGATTCATTACCTCATTGTCAAAAATCTGTGTCTATTATTTTGAAGATGAATTGGTGTAGCATTGACTTTCCTTATGCCATTTTTTCCTAAAGTTCTATTACAAATTTTTAGTTAACATATACAGAAGTCACCCCTTAATCTTATCATTTTTGTTTATTTAAAGAAGTTGAGTTTCTTGAGCCTTTTTTTATAAAGCAAGCTTTCTTCCTCTCAAATGCCTGTGGCTCTTAACCTTCTCTAATTCATTATTGTTCTTCAATTTTGAACAACAGAGTGGAACACAGTGTAACCAAAACAGTGACACTTGCACCAAAAATAGTGCTAATACAACCTCACCCCTCAATATTCTATTGTTCACACACTAAAAAATCTCATTATCTCCTTTGCACCATGGGGTCAAACTAGAACATACTCTGCTAATTATCCACTAAATGTCTCAACTCCTTCCTCAGTCATTGCTTCCTAGGATAGTCAACCATGCTCTTAGCATGGCCTAAGGTATTTATTCCTATATGTGTCCTTTTACCTGGTCTCATACAAACTCATATAGTTTTCTTCTGTTTATGCATGGCAATCAAGGCAGACCCCTCTATATAGCAGCTTGCTCTTTTAATTATTTATCATCTCCTTTAGCTTTGTGTCATCTGCAAACTTTATCAGCAAAGGCTTTCTCTTTTCTTCCACATCTGCTGATAATAACACTAAATAGAATACAATTCATCGTCCTCTTTGATCAAGACATAGTTAGGTTTAGAAATACGCCACTAAGCCAGTTTTAGAATCATTTAAAATCAAATATGTGCCACATCATTGATTTTTGATCATTCTACTTTCTTAATCAAAATGTTGGGCAATACCAAGCAAAAGCTTGACAGAAGTTGTAGTACACGACTTCAAAACTGTCCCTAAACCAGCAACCTCTTCAAAATACAGGATGCTATTTTCAGAAAAGCTAGGGACTAATTATTAATTAGATGAACTAATTTTTCTTAACATTAATCAGATCCCAGAATGCTGTAATTTAAGATCAATGACAAGGCAAATACTTGGCTCATCTGTTTAGCCTTTAATATAATAGCACAGCCCTAGCTTTAGCCTGTTCTTTGGACCCCTCTCAGTGCAGATCAGCACTACCAACACAGAGAGCTCCTCTGGAAGCATCTTGCATTAGCTTGCTGATTTGGAAATATCTAGCCTCTGTTTAGAATATTCTTTAGTTACTGCTTTTTTTTTTTTTTTCCTGTTAGTTATTTTACTGGTTTTGCATTTTTTTGCCTGCTTTTAATGCAGTTTTGAAAGCATGACTGACCTGAAGGTGCAATATTTCGGCTGTTCTTCTAAGAAATGTTATGAAACACTTTTTGGAAAGATTACAGAGAGACACCCAAAGAACCCCTATAGCTACACAAATATCTTCATATCTAAAGAATAGAGAATGGGATAAATATCTAAAGAATGCTTGCATTCAATCAAAAATCCATTCAGACCCAAATGAGTATGGCTGAGACCCGTGACATCTCTCAGCTGCACGAAACATTAGTGAACTTTCAGCTTCCATGAGACTTCACCGTCATACAAATGAAAATTAGTTTTACAGTTATCCACCTGTCCCGATCAATCACAATATGAGAAAAAAAAAAAAAAAAAAAAAAAGAAGTTTTCCAAAACCCAGTTTGCAAAGGCTCTAATAATGTGCTACTCTGATCAGTGAGCATTATGCTTTCAAAGCTCAGACTTGGAAGTTTTTCAAGATGGAAAAGATTTTTTTTTTTTTTTTTTTTAATAACTCCCCACAGCAGGTAAAGAGTGTTACAACTGTGAAAAGGCTTATTAGAGTTACATGAGTCTAATTATCTGTGCTGGAAACAAAACACTCATTTTCTCTTGGCAAACTGGAGGTTTTGCACCTGAACATGCAAAGAAACTACACTTCTTTAAATCTATTACAAATGGGAAAAAAATCTTTATATAAAGAACTAGAATAATTAATTTTAAAATGCTGTTTGAGCCATCAGAGAAAGACTTAAAGGAAATTAATTGCTGCAAAGTCCTTGTAGGACTCTTCATGCCATAGAATGAAATCTTGGTTTCATGGAAATCAATAAGAGAGAAATCAATACTGACTATTGAACCATGGGTTTCTAGCTCCTCATTATGGAGCCACATTGCCTTTTGAATTTCATTGTAACAACAGCTGGATTCAAATTAATATCATTCTTCCTATTCCTTCACTGACATAATGTATTTTTCTTCAACAATTCAAGAGAAGAAATCTTATCTTCAGTATTAAAAAGGCTGAAACTTTATCAAACAAAAATAGGTGGTATTTCTGGTGCATTTTTTCACATAAACGTTAAGGGCTTATACTTGGAAAATGAAAATGTAATGAAAATAAGAGCATAGTTCACGTATCTTTTCTGGAGAAAGACATAAAAATGTAGAAATGTTGGTTCAAATGGAGCTCTGGGGAACATCTAGTCCAACTTTCTATTCCAAGCAGGACTATCACCAACAGCTGATCAGGTCAGCCCTGGCCTTGCCTACCCTAGACTTGAGAAACTATGGACGGAGACTCTCTGTGTAACCTGTTCCTGCACTACACTGTCCTACTGGAGAAGCTTTCCCTTATGTCCATGCTGAATCTTTCAAGCCACAGTTTGTCCCACTGCTACTTTTCAAGTTGAAACACCAGTGACTCAAGATGCTAGAAGCAGATACAGTGTGCTTGATGTTATGGGACTCTGCTTGCCATATCCTTCTCTATAAGTCAATGGAAAATAAAACCACTCAGTTTGTTGGTAGAAAATGCTCAGATTTTCTTCATGAAAATATCTTCATGATTCAGCAGTATGCGTTTAGCATGAATAACGCAAAGTCCTGTCAGTGACTGTTTCTCTCGTGTAACAACAGCTAGGTCTAACCACTACGTTTTCCCAATCAATGCAAGTCAATGCTGTGCCATGGATAAGATGCAGAATTGTTCTAAAACAGCTCAGAAGACTGACAGCCATTTTCTTTCATTCAGATAAGATCAATTTATTTAACTCCAAGGCAAAATATCACAGATGTGTCACCTTTTGAAACACAGATTTGCATGGTTCACAGTCTACAACACAAGTTACATCCCACTCACCTTATTCATGTAAATAAATGCTCTTGTCATAAGTGAATAAGGATAGCCCTATATATGCCTTACTTTCTACCCTTATCGCTTTAAGTTCGGCTTGCTGGCATGCACTGAAGGAAGGAAATAGAATGCAAAGATGTGGAAACTCATAATCTTGATAAAGAGGATGTTGTTCGGCTTCTATGAGAGGTTTTGCTGATGGAAAGAAAAAAAGAAAAAGCTTCTTTATTCCTACTCTTCTTGTTTTAAGGGTCTTTTCCGGCTGCAAGGTTATTCAAGGCTAGCAGTAAACAGAGAAAAAAAATCAAGTAAATGAACCAAAGGGTACCCATGCACGACTTAGAATGCTATAATTGAGAATGTAATTAGAATTATTTCTACTCCTAATTTCAGCAGTCTCAGGAAGAACATTCCCCTTTTTAACATTCTCCGCTTTTTTTAAAGGCTAGATAGATGTACAATGAGTTTTTCATTGCATTAATAGACATTCCTAAACCATTTACTCACTGCCACATTTTTCCCTCCGTTTGTAATAAATATGCTTCTTCTGGCAGTATCCACAGCTGAACAAAAGAGATAACAAAAGGAGATAAACTGCCAGGTAACTTAGAAAAAGTGTTAGAATCTTAATTTACCCTACAAACGGGTCTTGGAAAGGAAGACAACAAACATTATGAAAGGATATTTAAATGGATCCGATGACACAGGGACTCAGCTCAGGCATCTCTGCTTTATCACCCTTAGTATGGAGCATTAATGGAGTATGGAGTAGTATGGAGTATTTTGGAGTAGACTCCAAAACTAGGAAAGGACGAACGTGCAAGGGGGATGTTCCTATCCTTGGGGTCATCTCCTTCAAATCTTTTTTTTTTTAAGTTCAGCAACTTTCTCCTCAGCTTCATGCACCTCATTACAAAAAGGGCCAAACATGGCCCGTGTTTTCCATACCGGCATGCAAAGTGTTCCTGCCTTTCTTTATCCTCTTGTCATTAGATCTAGCTCTAAAATCAAGTATGGAATGACACAGCAGACATACTGGAGAGAACAACTGATTAATCATGTCCTGGGTGAATTATCAGTGCTGGTGAGTAGAAGACACTTGCATCTTTGAAGTCTATCATCCAGTTTGATTTTTTAAGTGTGATTTAAATGGCGTTAGGCTTTCTGACTTTAGCATTTCACATGAATGTTCTAGTCTACTTTAGAAAAAAAAAAGGGGGGTTTTGAGAAAATTGCCAGTTGGCAACTTGTGAGAATTAGTAAATGAAACAGAAACATTTCCTGCATGTTCTGAATCCGATGCAATTACAAAGCCCTCTCCTTTCAATTAGCAACAATAGCTCTTTGTGTAGGACACAGAAATATTTCAGTGAGCAAAACCAGGAATTTTACTTTTGCTCTTGGTGAAAGGTAATGATTTCACAGGATGAATATACCTATTTTAATGTTACATCTCCCTGATGTATCTGCCTATACTGTTCCCTCAGTTTTCTCTCCAGTTCATACTAAGCTCTGGTGTCCCCTTTTAAGACAATTCTCAGCACCGTTTTTTGTCTTACTGCAGTCAGTTTCCCCATACTCTTTTGTGCTCTTATCATTAAAACAAGGCTTTCTGGTCTGAAAAGGGAATCTTTCCACGTAGGAAAAAGAATGGTAATTACATTAAATGACTGATAACTTTTTGCTAATGAATACATTAAACCTCTACTAAACATCTCTGCGGAAAGAAAAACAAGTAAAGATTAAAAAAAAAAAAATACATGCCATTCACTTACCACACATATTAATTACAAGGAATTGGAATAAGTGATTAATTTTTGACATATATAAGATTCCTAAAAAGAAATGCAAGGGCTTCAGTAAGAGTTGAAGGGATATATCTGTACCAAGTGGATAATCCGCTGTAAAATACAGCATTATATAGTTTTAGACGATTATTTTTAAAAAAAAAATCCAATCTTGACTATAAAAATTTCAGCGATGGTAATGTACAACCATCATAAACTGCATCAATATCTGATTAGTTTCGCTGTTAAAAAGATCTGTCCTGTTTCTAGCTTGCATTTAATTTGATTTACTGGCTGTTAGATCTTATTCACCCTTGCTAGACCAAAGAGAGCCCTCTATCATATTCTCTGAGTCTCGACTTATCCCATCAACAGGTTATCACATTTTCTCCCTATGACTGCTCCCTTATAGCCTTCAGCATATAGAAGGCAAAATAGGGAATTAAGAAAAAAAAAAAACTTTCATTTTTTTTCCCTTTGAATATTATTACAATTCCAAAGATTTTTAGTGATATCTCCTATAGTTAGACTATGAATTTCCACAATAGGTAAGTCTAGGCAAAAATTAAACTGAATGGACTGGATTCCTCTAATCTATCGCTTTAACATTTTCTAATCTTTCTTTTGGATCTTTTCTAAATCATCTCCACTGTACCTGAGATTCACAGCCTATAAGCTCTGGTTCTAAATTTTCAGTAGTTGCTTGGTTTCACTGAAATCCCTCATATTCTTAATGTGGGAGACAAGCAGAACGGGAGCTCCTAATTTCCCTCTCCTTTACAGCTTCTGTTGAGCATGCACACCCATCTTCCTTTTTAACACTAGATTCCCATAATACTAAGGTCCATATAATTTCTTGATTTGCAAGTATAATATTTTTTTAATCCTGTGAAACACAAAATGCTTTCAACAACAGCTGATGGAAACATAAATAGGTATTAATCACTTCACCTTAATAAAATCCATTCCCATTAACCATGTCTAATGTGAAACCTGCAAACTATTCAACAGCACCCAGGAGCACTACAAAACCATTTACAAGAGAAAAAGACAGACCATATAAAACTGAAACTGTAGAGGAATTTAGTCAGTAAGACTGTAATTCATAACACCCTTTCCTGGGTTCAGCCTCCATGGTTCTTCTATGACAGAGAAGTTTATGTAACACTGAGAAAGGTGACACCAAGACATTCCTACTTATGTGGACCAATGAACCTTTAATGGCCCATCTTCCTTTATTGAATCTTTTATGCCAGTACGTATAGTATAAGCAGAGAGCAGGAGCAAAGCTGTCATGCTACTTTAATTTTTGCTGCTTATGAGTTATATTGATACAAACTAAACAATAAGAGTTTATGTTCTAATCTTGTACTTCAATTTCTATGTGCAGGGAAGAAAAATAAGTGAGCAGACTGCGGGAAAATTGCACTTTCAAAACAAATCTGACAAACTAATTTCTTGTACTATAATACACTCCTGCAGCATAATTTTGCCTTAAATGTGAAACCAAGAAAAAAATCACTGCATGGCATTCCAAAGAGGAAGTAGAAGAACATTTTACTGGCTCTGCATTTTCTTAGGGCTTTATTCACTGTGTGAAAAACCTCCTTTAAAATGGGATCACTCTTTTCCTTTGAGGTTCTGTTGGGAACAGTAAATCTCTTTTACAGAAGTGCAAGATGAATTCCCAAAGGTGTCAACGCCAGTTCAGAATATGCTGCAGGGTATAGTAGCATCTCTTTTTTTCAAGCTCTTAAAATATACATACAACAAAATACTATATAGCAAGCACTTCACCACACACAAATATATACATACTATCAAAATTGGAAATGTGGGAAACAGTGATTTATGTGAAAGGCAAAAAGCCTCAATATCTGTTATATTGTTGATGGTGATTTTAAACTCGATATTTGTCTTAACAGAAATGTTTATATTCAAACTATGTGCTTCCAACCTATGTTATATTTAAATATACAAAAGCTAGATTCAACAGTAATACTCACAGAGTTGCTGTGCTTGGCACTGTGACTCCCATTTGGAAACTTTATTGTATCTTGACTGCTCAGAGAGAATGGAAAGGCATTATCTGACATAAAGAAAGATATCTACATTTGATCCTCAATAAATTTGAAGGAATAGGGTTTCTTTTGATGGTTCGTTGCCTTTATCTGCGAGGTTGGCTTTCCTACACACGCTTTTATTTGTTCGGCAGTTTAGGATGAAAGAAACATGTTAAATCATCCCTAGAGAAAGATGCACACAGTCCCTGAAAGGCTTCTCTTGTCATATTCTCAGCCACAGAGGAGGAATGAAGTCTACAGGACATGGATTTGCTTTTGAGTCTTATTTCATCCAGGGATTCTCCTTTGGTTACTTACCAATGTCCGACTGCGTGCTCTGAAATTGTTTCCAAAAACTGCACATATTTGGATGTCTGAGTAGAAATAAGTTTATTTACCATCTTGACTGTCAACCACCATCTTCCTACTGCAAATCAGTATTATCCCTTATGTGTTGCACAGGGACAATATTTTGAGAAGATCATATAAACATCCCTGGGCTTTGTCAGCTAAAATACCACCAGTTCTCTAGTTGTTTCTACTTTTTTATTCCTCAGCTTACCTGTATTCCCTACAATCAGTTACTGTCAGCTCAGTTACTTTGAAGTTCTATTGTCAAAGCCCTAAAGACCTGAACAAATATTTGGAATATAGTATCATTGAATACAATTCTATTTTTTCACTATTATTTATCAGGTTCTATCCCTTATGCTAAGTGGAGAGAGATCTTCTGTTAATGTTGTGGGCCTGTTCCTCCACCTTTCACGATCTCATGTATTTTTTCTGGCACGATTCTCTGATTGACATCCAATATATTATATATTTGTGTGTGTGTGTGCATGTGTGTGTATACATATATACATTATATATATATATACGCACACACTATATCTAAGTCCTTTTTATCTTGCTATGCTTTGCAGTCCAAATTTCATTATTAAAAAGATCAACATAAATCTCTATCACACTGTGACTAGGGGAAAAAAAAAAAAAGAAACCTAAATACAGCAGAAAAATGACTATAAATTGAACTATACCAATAAAAGAAGAATAGAGCTATTAAAAAAAAAAAGAGAGAGAAGTCTTTCATATCACTCTGGAAAACAGGGCAGCGATACATGTTCTGTATATTCATACATGAATAAAATGTTGCTCTTCTTTTGGGCACCCTCAGGGCATTTCAAAGATTGATTTCAATGGGCAGCACGGGTACACTCATGTCGGTGTTTAGCAGAGCTTCTAAACAGCAGGCTTCTGGCTTCGTGATTTATAGCCCCTAACACTGTAGACCAGGTTGTTAGGCTTCATGTGCAAGCGATCCACTCCATTAGGTACATTACCTCAACTTCAATCAACTTGAAAATTACACTTTCTTATTTTGTTGACATAATAATTGGTGTTGAGAGGCATCATTTATACCCTGAGCAGAGAAAAGATTAATGTAATGATACTTTTTCCTTCACACCCTTCAAATGTGTGTTTTCTGAAGTACTAGTAGGTAGCTCTAGGCCTTAGCAAATGTATGTGTCTCTTCATTGACATTTAAAAGTTAAAAAGTCTGTATCAAATTCCTTGTTTGTTAACAAGGACAATATGTGAGTCCTCAGCATCATCAATTGCAGCTGAAAACTGAAAAGTTCAAACAAAAGCACAGATTTCTTTTATATTTCTTCTGTAACAGCAGAGCCTGACCTTGCTGGAGACCTGTCCTATCAGCAGGCATTGAAACGACGGATGATGCTCTTGACGGTCTGATGACGCAGTGGGGCAGATGCTGCTCGTCAGCTCTGCCCTAGGCACAAAAAAACCCAGGAGCAATTCCCTCAGAAGGGCACATAGGCCAGCAGAGGGGCTCAGAAGAAATCCTGTGGGTCAGAAAGCCTAAGGTGATGACATACGCGCTAGGGGTGCTGCAGGGGTACCAGATCAGGTCTGAGCAATGATGCAGCTGTGTCCAGTAACCAGGACGCTGCCAAGCTGAAATCTCACCCCATGCAGGCTTAGTCCACTTGCTGCTCAGCTCAGGCTGAGCTGACCACCCCTGCATGAGAGCAAAGCTCGCTAGATGCCTGGGGAAGGGATGGAGTCCCTGGCAGTGTTCAAGAAACATGTGGATGAGGCATCTAGGGACATGGTTTAGCAGGCATCTTGGTGATGGATTTATGGTTAGAATTGATGATCTTGAAAGTCTTTTCCAATCCAAGAATAATTTTCCAATAATGATTCTATGATTCTATAGAATCTGATTCTTCTCTGATTCTACACAGACACCCAGAGTGCCTTAATGCTCTAGCTGCCCAGTTGCTAGTTGGTAAGTTGACAGTTAGAACCTGCAGCTAAAATGTGACAAACTGGAGTATGACACCTCCTCAGCTTTGCCGCACCATCCTTCCTGGATGTGACGTCTACTATGTCATGATGAGGCTCTGTCACGACACAAAAAATAAAGGTACATATAGCGAAAACAATAAGAAAGACAGCCTATGAAGTGAGATGAGGTTAGGGTACTCCGTTGGGTTTCAGTCATATTTCAGATTGTGGGATTTTCAAGATTCTTGGTTTGCGGTGATTACAACTCTTCTCCTCAAAAGCTGGCACTGCATATATTGCATTATCTTAGCAAAAAATAATCTTCTCTTTTTCTTTTCCTCCTGCTTACTGAATATCTACCCCAATCTGACACATATTTCAAGGGATGGAACAGCCTTTTCACCAGCCAACCTCCAATGCCCAAACCATGATTTATCATTTTACTACTCCTGCTGTTAATGAAACTCAGAAACAAAGAGGTGATGATACAGATGAATAAGATGCCAGAAACAGAGTAGCAAGAAATCTTAAATTTTGTCTTGCACCGTTAATAGACTACAAAGTAAATTCCATATAGACTACTATAATTAGTTATGCAAAAAAAAAAAAAAAATCTGCAGTTTGAAATAAACTTGATAAGCAAGATTTCTAAATTTAGAAATGTAGTAGTCTGAGAGTTGTGTATAGTAGGATCATTTAATTGGCCTTTTGATTGTTAATTTTGAAGTCTATGACCTTTATTTTGTCTGCAAATGGCCCGCTTGCCTCAGAGGAGGCTGAACACCAAGTTTATTTTTTCTCTAGCCCTTTATCTATCTAAATCAAGAATAAATCCTCTGTCCATTGTGCTTCCTCCAGCTGATTCATAACTGATACGATATAATTAAACGATAAGATAGGCTGGAGTGTGTTCGTGGATGCTGGTATCAAACCACAAATGGCATGATAAGGTATGAAATTTTAACCCCTTGAGAAGCATTGCAACTGTCCAAAGATAAAGTTTGAATTCCTTGAACTATTATTATAAAGTGGTCAGACGGCAAGGCTAGCACGCTCTTTCTCCTAAAGAACCTGCAGGCTCCTCTCAACTGCTACAGTTTCACCTTAAAGCAAACGTTTTCTGTCAGAAATTCCTCTGGACACATATTTTACCAATACATCTGTTTTTATTGCCTTTTAAACACATACACTGCTAGCTTTTTAAAGCCCAAATTCTCTGAAGTCCTGAGATTCATGACACATTTTCCCTGTTCAGAATGAACTTTTGAAACAAAAGCTCCTGTATTTATTTCCATGGCTGTGTCATGCAGGCATGCAGTGAAAACAGACTCACTTTCTTCCCCCACCTCGTGGTCTCTTATTGCAACTACTGCAGTGCTGAGAGTTCCAACGTGACAGCCTGATCTACCTATCGAGGAAGGCTGAATTTTCTCACAGCATCCCCAAAAGTAAAGCTCGCAATAGCACAGAAGACGGCACTTGTCAACACCAACATAAAATATCCTGATGATGAGCCAGATTGTACATTGCACTCAGACATTCAGGCGAGGCACAAGGAAAAAAAAGACCCAAGAGACTTCCTTTTCCAGGATCTCACAACCAAAACTACAACAGTCAACACTGCAGAGATGCCGACTTTGGAAAGCTGGAATGTTTGAAGGCGTGGGGGAGGAACCCTTCGCAGGGCAGCCCCGATCGCTTTCAATCATCCAGCATCTCCAGTGGGGTTAAAAAAAAGAAAGAAAGAGAAAATTGGTGGAAAAGCAGAATAGAAAAAAAAAAAAAGAAAAAAAAAAAGCCTGGCAAAGGTGTTGTGGTTGCTCACATCACTTTAACAAAGATTTAAACAGTTCCGCATGTGGCAAACCCACTGATGGACATCAGCTCTACATGTGAGCAAGTCACAGGCAGATAGAGCAGCTGAGCAATCCACTCTACGTTAACTGAATAACAGTAGCATGGACAGAGGACAGGGGAACAAGCACAGTGCAGAAATTCTAGTATTCACTGAATAACAGAAAACATCAGGAATAGCAGGAGAAGAAATAAACAGTACCTAGCAAGAGGACAAAGAAGTAACGATGAATTAGAAGGGTTCTTCTGGACTTCTGAATGAATATTAGTACTAACTGACTTGTCATATCTGTCCTGAGAATATGTACTGCCCTTGGCACATGCCATCAGTCAAGTAAACAACACGAGAGGCAAAGAAACCATAAGAAACAACACAGCTCTGGGGTGGTTATGAGCTGACATAGCAGAATTTCTGTTGTGCTACTCTGGTAGGACTCTGGTTTCCTTGTTGCAATACACCAGTTGAACCTGCCTTTGGAGAGCACACCACAAACAATATGCATCGCTGGGATAACAAACATGGAAAGAACTGTAGGGCTGATGCTTCTGCCCTGCCCTGCCCACGCTGTACCAAGCCAAGCTGCTCTGCTCTTTGCTCTCACAGCAACTCACCACAGTGGATGCTAAGGGCCAGCCAAGTCACTTCTGGCCAGTCCTGTTCTTAATTCAGTCCTATCCACAGAATACCTGCAGCATATCTATAGCTAGATGCTTTGTTTCTGGTGCCTTTATACTATTCTGATGGCAACTAGGAACTGATTTGGCTGCATATCCCACTTAGACAACTTCTTGGGGCTAGAGGTGTTCCCTGCCCCATGCTAGTCTGCCAGCTCTTGATCTCGGCATCTGCCCCCATCAGCACAAATGCAGTCTTTTCAAAGACTCCATCCCCTCATATTGGTTTTGTAGGGACATAACTTCATCGATACTGAAAGGCTTTCACTGAGTTTTCATAAACAGAAGGGAGAAGCGTATCAGTTATAGACCAAAATATTTGAAGAGTGTGAATGACACTGCTCATTCAACATCAGTGGAGAAGCATCAGATTATAAAAACAAAGAATTTTGTCCACCATATGAAGCTATCTCATATGTAATCAGGCATTTGTCTGGATTTTAGTAGGACACTAATTTTGGGCACTCATTGCATTAGATAAATAGACAACACTGTCCAAAGTCTACAGTCTTCTTACAGTTCAAATCTTAATTTTCTATATGTCAGAAAAGCCAGCAGAGACAAAAAATTAATTTCACAGGAATCAAAAAAAAAGTTCCTTCAGAGCACTTCTGTCTCAAACTTTTTCTTTATTCAGAGGGTATGCAGATAGCACCTGCTAGATAGATAGATAGATAGATAGATAGATAGATAGATAGATAGACGGATAGATTCCACCTGCACAATACCCACATTCCCTTTACAGAGGGAAAAAGAGGACCAGGAGGATAAATTAAAATGGCCAGGAGGATAAATTAAGAAGGCATTACAAATAAACCTAGAAGACACTAGGCAATGCACATTCAGGAACAGAACATAATTCTTGCAATCTTACCAATCAAAGACAAAATATCTATTTTCAGGTAAGGTGTGTTCTTTTCCCACGTATCTCAGAATCCTCTGTCAACAACGCTGCCAAGTTACCTTTCTTGTTAGGGACGGTTTCCACAGAGCAGGAGGCACATCCTACTTCTACTCTGTACGGGTTTTACTCTCTGGCGCAGCACACGCTATACTGGTATCTTATATCTGCCGTTCTTAGATGCTCTGGGAGCTTAGATGAACAAAACCAAAAATGACAGTAGCTGGACATGATGCTGGACTGCTTCCCTGCTGGAAAGATCAATAGGAACAGATCCCCCACCCCGGTGTAATTCTGGAAGGACTTTGCATACTTGGTTTGGCTATTATTTATTGAGAATAATGATTATTTTTTAATGACAAATATAATCTTATCTTGTAATATGAGAACATCTCTGTGTTAAACACAAATGCCAGAAAAGACAGACAAAATATTTGAAGTAACATGTGGCTACCCCAAGGGCAGCCAGAAAAACCTTGCATGTAATGAACCTAGCACTCAGCATCACTTTTTAAATTACTTTTCTCATCCTACCTAACTACAACCAAAAGCAGTGAATATGCAGCTGCATATGTTCCATGTTCAGGCGCCAAGTAAGAGAGGTAACTATAAAGTGTAATTGTGCAAACTCCGAAAACCATTTGTCCAGGAGCTATTGATTACGAGGTCCTGAAGCAGTGGCTATTATCCTGCATTAGAAATTAAATGATTTTACTTATGATCTCAAGCAGAGCTTTACAAAATCAAGCTTCAGTTCATAAACATGCAGTGTGTTTTAAAATTTGGGCAATGTTTCTGCCATATACTCATTTCATCTGTGTATCTAGTATCATCAGATGTCTTTCCATATGTCTATAAAGTCATACAGAGTTGCTATTGCAAAACCCAGTCTGATGATAGACAGATTATAATGACCCAAGAGAAAACCCTCATTTACCATAAAATACATTACTTTTAATAACTGCTTAATATGAAGAAACAGAATATAGCAGATCCGAGCATCTCCTCAGCTTTCAGAAACAAAGCACGCCTCCCACTGCCTCTTACCCACCTCGTATGCAGATATACACCCCCAAAGCACTGTGTCCCTCTTTTGTCTGGAAGAAATCCTCCCACGGATCTCCCAGAGCAAGTGGATTAGATGTGCAGAGAAAACAGAAACAGATGTGGGTAATCTTTAGGCCTTCCCTGCCTTAAGACAATAGAGTCTTAACCAGATACTGCTGCCCAAGGAAACACTGTCTAAAGCAATATTCAATTCAGGCTCTACTCTTGTGGTCCTGTCAGAGAGAAAGTAGGCTGCGTGCATCGGGAGGGCTGACCACAGGTAAATGGATTCACAGGAATGGTGTGAACAGCCCAGAGATGTATCACAGCCTCGAAAATATCATGTTATTTTGTAAGGTAAGAGATACTTGGTGAAATCTCATCACATGGAGAACAGAACAAAGTCAGAAAACTTCACAATTTCCTGCTCCCAGAGCCTGGGCAGAAGGAGATACCATTTCTGGCAGTTTTATGAACCTAACCTTGAGTGTATTTAATGTCCAAAATGAAACTAGTGCATTACTCCAACCAAACTACTGAATAGTTCCATGAAAACTGAAATGATTTCAGATTAACTTATTTATTTCCTTTCCTTCAATGTGATGCAGCTCTGCTTTGTTTGCTTCAGGAGCTCAGGTCTCCCTCCTGAGCCAGGATCAATGGGATTTTAAGGCTTCATTCAACACCTGCAGACAGTGCACGTGTGCTAAAACATGCAAAAGGAAGAGGATATGGATGTGGCTGATTATCTGGGCTGCAAGGAGAGGACTTTGGCTCCCATTCCTTTAGGACAATCTCCACAGTTTCCATCTGTTTAGTTTCTTTCTGCCAGTATTTCCATAAGAGGATTTGTTTGACCCATTGTCATTAACAAGAGATCACTTGGGAATTGAAGTTTTCTAGGATTAATCCTGCTCAGACTGTTCCAATGGAAGGATTATCATTGACTTCAGTGGGAACAGGATTAAGTCTTCTGTTGATATACTTTTAATAAGGTGAACTTTTTTCTTTATGATTCTTTATGCTCATCAAGGACATATGGCTAAATATTTTGATACATGAATAAATCTTTGAAAAACAAAAGATAGAAATTCTTGATAACATCATGTGACTTGCACTTTGTTTCCTATGAGAATGTTATATATATATATAAGTGAAAGTGTTATATATCTATAGGTGTAAATGTATATTATATATGTGTATGTATATATGTGCATATGGATGTGTGTTTGTATATACATGTATCTCTACATCACAGTTTTGCTTTTAAAAATGATTACACAGGCACCCTACACAAATAAGCGTGCTATGATACTGACCAGGATTACAAAGTTAGATTTGCCTTTTTCAAGACTTGGCAAACCAAAATGTAGTTTGACCAAAAAAAATGAAAATGGAAACCCAGAGTTTTATTTGTGCCTAATATTGACTCCTCACATTTCTTGTTTGCACCACCATCCTTTTTGGTCTCCCCTGAATCTGAGAATGCCAATCCGGGATGGCTCCATCTCTCTCTTTTGCCATTTCACATGCTGATTCTGTTCATTAAATGTAGGAAGAAGCGTATAGTGTGGCACTGCACTGGATTTTGAGTCCAGGCTTTGGCCAGACTTTGCAGTGTGGACACAAGCTGACTTTGGCACCGTGTGCATTTCAGTTCAAGGAGGGACAGAGATAACTATGTGCTGCTGCTGTGATCTTGTGATTCTGCGTGCCGGCTCTCTCCTGCTCTCACTGTTGAAGCCTGGTGAGATCAACAGAGACACAGTGGAGAGGAAGGGGAACAGCAATCCTCCAGTTCTACCACTGTTCAGCCCTTTCTCATTGACCTACTCTGGAAACACTTACTAAGCCTTGTCTTATGCTGGTCATGGTGAGCAGCAGAGCATGCTCATGACCAGTTAAAGGTTATGCAATACCCTACTTACAACATGTAATTTAGCCCATCAGAAAAAAGCCATTTATCATTGCTGAGTGACATAGTATTGCTGGTACTTTGAGATCCGCATCACTCCTTCCATGATGGAGCAAGAATGCAGGAGCCCTGGCTGAAGGGAGTAGCTTTAAAAATGCTATGCCCTGCCTTCTACTTTCTACCTATCAGCACTATTTAGGCTTTGCATTTGGGCACAGGCCAGAGAGCATTGCTACGTACGTTAACTCAGTGCCAGGAAATATGGCAACATCCCAGCATCAACTCTGTGCATCTGCACAAAACTGCGCTGTATTTTTATGTTTGCTCTACCAAGTAAACTCCTTTGAAAATTGTGTTTCTACCAGCTAATTTTACTGGCTCTCAGAAGCTGAGCAAATAAAAGATTTTCTGATAGAAGCAGATTTTATCCTTTAACTAAGCTCTACAAAATAGGAAACAACTGCAGAGTCTAAATTGAGATACTCTTTGAGGTCTAAATCAATTAACCACAAGGTCTGTCAGAGCTGAATCTACATTCCAAAAGATTTAACCATGCTAAATACTTGCGTTAAACCCTTCCACATGCTGGTTTTTAGTTCTGTTTTTTTTTTCTTTGTTGTTTTTTTTTGTTTTTCTCTGCTTGCTGGTTGAGATGCCTTGATTATTTTCTCACATGAATTTTAGAGTTTACCCTTGTTTTTAGCAGTCACTGGTTTGGTCCCCATAGAGAAAAGAAAGCGCCTGCTAGCGATCCCTGAAGTGGTAAAGCTGCAAATCCAAGAGACATCTGTAGTAGTTTGGTGGGTGAATGAACCTATCTTCTAATCAGTTACAGCAGAGGCTCCTGCTGGCACCTATCGCCCTTCCACACTGCTCTTGATCGCTGCACTAACCTACGTTGTGCAGAATGAACATGTTCTCTGGTGCATATTCTGCTCTATACTCCCTTCTTCCAGGTATAATTAATTGCTCCCTTTCTACTGCTCTTTCCTTGCTGCTGCATTTTGCAACATAAAGGCTTCATGTAGTTTCCATCAGTGCAAGTGGAGATTTCCATGCCTCAAAGAGTTTTCCTTTCAGGTTGGCCTGTATCATCCTGCCAGTTTGACGTGATACTCTGAAGTGAGAGGCAGAGATGACACATCCCTGCTGGAGTCTCCTAGATGGGTCCCTTTCCTGAACTCCTCCCTGTGCCACCCTGAATCACCTCCTGAATTCCTCCACTGTCCTTCCTGAACCCGCTGAAGTTAACAATTTCTTTGACAGGGCCAAGAAGTTGGCTTGTGTTAAGGTATGTGCCCTGTAATCACAGCAAACACTGGATACAAACTCAGTGGAAAACATTCAAGTCATTTAACCTTTTTTTTGAGGCAGACTGTAAATGCACAGTGTCAATTAGCACACCTGGGGCACAGGAACTTCTTACGTGAAGGCATTTCAAAGGCTCTGGGATGCTCTGGCTCCAGTACTAACATCTGATCTCTTTGATCAGCTCCTAAGGAAATTCCACAGCTTCAGCTTCCCGATCTGCACAAAAAACTGAATTTGTCTGGTTTTGTTTAGCCTTTACTGCCCTGTACGTTTGTGGGGAGATGACCCCAAATGTAATAATACTCCAGGCTCTGTGAAGTAAGAGAGTCATGGCCTCTCTAGCTAGTCGGCATGTATATAACTTCAGATGCAGAGTCATTTGATAGTGCAACAGTTGCCTGATCTCGCTAAAAATTCATTAGTTGTATGTATTTGAATTCCCCAAATTGTCACAACAGGGTTTAAGTTTGAACTATGGAATAATTACTGTATAATTGCTATTAATTTCAGATTATTATTAAAGCTTTTAGCTGAGCATTACTTGCTTATTTTATGGATTAGCATATTTTGTTTAGTTGGTGTAAACTATTTCTGTTGCAGCATTATCAGCTACTGCTTGCTGCCAGCTGAGTAATTCTGTAAATGAGATTTGTATAAACTCTCCCATACAAGTAAATCAACACACAAAAACGTCATTCTATTATAGCTAGCTCTTGCTAGGCAGGCAATCCACGTGTGCCTGTAATATCTGACAATAAGGCCATAAACGGTTCTTGCCTCTGAACAGATGATTGTGGGAAAAAATACAAAGCAGCCTCTGGGAATATTTGCAGTATTTCTTTAAATCTTTAGAAGAAAGAAGGCAGAATTGAAGATGGAAAACCTGTAGGCAAATATTCTTAAATAAAACAGAAAGTGACAGAGACAGATAAGCAGCTGCAACAATGCCATTTTTCTTATTCTACAGTTTTTTTAACAGCAAGCATTCAAAGTATGAACTAGACCTCCCAAAATCACGAGACTGTCTTAAATAACAATCAAGAAATTTCAAACAAAATATTCAAGCTGTTTTTCTTACTATTTTTTCTAACTTCTGAAATTGTTATAGTTAATTTTTCTAATCTTCATTCTTAAAGCCATGAAGGCTACAAACATAACCTCTAGTCTTGATATTTATTCTTGAGATTTAAATAGAAATGTTTAATATTCCAACATTCACAAAAAAAATCTGGTCATTGATAAATTGATATCTTTTTCCTCTTTGCCAAAGAGACCTAGCACACACTGGTTAGCTTTTAAAAGAGGTACAAGTAGCTTTTAAAGGCATGCCAGCATATATGAAATGAAATATTTTTTGTCTGAAAGCGGTATGGCTAGTTCTATAAAAAAAAGAGCCATTGAGATGTAGAATGAAACTAAGAATGCAGGTACACTGAAATTGAAAATGTCATTACATAGAGTATAAATGTTGATGATTCTTCCAGCTTGAAAATTACAAAGCACGAATAACAACTCTAATGATCTCACCAATTCCACATGGCCACACTCCAACCTCTCATCTGAGAAAACAACTAAATTCAGCGGCAAGAGAGTGATCATTAGACTTGGGATGCCCAGAAATCATACTAGAGTCAGCAACGGCCGCCAGAATTCCTGGTATTAAACATATATGCTTAAAAATAGCTTCATATCTAGGTCATCAACTGACTGTTTTAAAACATTTTTTGACATCTTCCTGATCATATACTGTAATGGCTTTGAGCAATTCTCCTCAAAGATGAAAGGCCTGGCACTGCTTTCTCAGCACTAGCATTAATGTCCGTAAACTTCACCGTGCAGCAACATTATTTATGGATTTACAGCAAAGAGAAAGTTTCTTTCATGTTACCTGCTAAAATTTATTTAGGACACAGGTTGCAAAACTTGGTGATGAGTTTAGTGGGTCATTGCTGTGGGTCTTCTTCTACAATCACCAATTCCAAATATTCTCAGAAGGATGAATCCATTCCTTGGAACACTTTATTTGCCCTTTTTTAAGCTTTCTGCAAGGTTCAGAGGAAGAATGTAAAAAATCCTGACTCAATAAATATTGATGAACTTATAAATAAAATATCAAGCATTCACATACTATGGACCACAAGGTCTTTTCCTTTTTTTTTGTTTCCCCAACAGAGCTGGCTGTTCTGCAGCAGACCCCAGATTCCTCACAGAAACAACATGCTAAAGAGAACTTCATCAGCATATGTAGGGCAGTTGTTTACAAAGAAGAAAAGGAGGAGGGGGCGCAGATAGAAGTGTAATTGTCATGGTGGTCACCTGCATCAACTTGTGCAGGTGCAGACAGTGAGTGCCTTCGCCTGCCAGCTCTAGCATGCATCCCGCAGTATCTGTGGATCTCAGTATGAGCATCACGCAGTATCTGTGGATCTTGGGATCAGTATCATGCAGTATCTGCGGATCTCGCTGTTGGCATCACACGGTATCTGCGGATCTTGGTATCAGTGGGCTAAGCACGACGCCTGTCTGATTCTTTAAGTCTGCAACATAAGCCAGGGCCTAACATCTTACAGATTCACAGTTAGGAGGATTTTCATCTACAAGACAATCTTAAGGCATTTATAAAATAAAGAATGCATGCATTTCACTGGTAGCATAAAATGAGGCAGTGGTTTGACAATATAATGGTATTTCTCTCTTCCCTTACAGCAAGAGAGCTAAGCAATTACCTTTGCTTCCTTGATATACTCAAACAAACCGCATGATCAACTAGAGACCGATTCAATTGCAAAGAATGAGCTGAATATGATTTCAGATACTACATTTGTCCTTTTTGTCCTCTCTTAACTTTTGTGGGTTTACAACTCTTTCAGCCTTGTGTAAAAAGGCTATACAATGGCTGACTGTAATGGGGGGAAAATGAAAGCAATAATATGGAGAGGGTGAAACTCACCTGTTCAAAATAAGATTAGCATAAATACATCTCTCAAAATATGGAAGGTTGTAGATGGCAGAATATGTTCCACTTATGTGTATAGGTGACTGCTTTCCTATCTGTAGTATTAAGCTGTTTATTTTTATGCTGTTAGACAAATTGAAAAGCTATTTGCTAGGACAAGTCTCAAAAACAAGTAAATTTACACTGACTCAAGAGATGAGAAAAGCCGCAGTGTACTAACTCATCTGATTTAGGAAGTTCCAAAAGTATATAACTAACATCTGCTGATAATTTAGAAAAACACTCATGTAAAAGACTTGGTGCTGTCTGTAACTGGCAGATGTCTCACTTAACACATGCTGTTCACTTTTCTGTGCCTATAACTTAAAATAAATAAATAAATCCGGACCAAGTTTTATTCTTGATTTTATACCATATGATGTCCTGAGCAGTTGATGTTCAAGTATCCATCTCACCATCTCATGTTTGGGCATATATTCTTTTTAAAATAATTGAAGAAATAGTATTACAAATAAATCACTAAAAATATGAAGACATTTGTGGTTAACAACATAAGGGAGCTACAGCTGTTAGGCACCAAGGTATTAAAACACAGACTCTCATGGAATCATAGATACTCAAGAAGGCCCTCTTCAATATTAGGCACTATATATTGTTACTAAACTCAAGTGAATGGCAAAAGTAAAGTACATGCTGAAGTGTTTTGCTGCACAGGATGAGCTACCAGATCAGCATCTTTCAAAACAACCAGTTAACACAAGATTGATATATTTCTACAAAATGTTTCCCTAAAGATGAATGAGGATTTTCTAACGCAAAGCGCCTTTATGAGCTAAGTTGCAGCCAGTCGCAGCATGCACCAAGACAGCTCACACAACAGCAGGAGTGCAGCACTAGCATATGGAAACATGAACTTTCCTGACCATCCTGTAGTGGCTCACAAATGCATGTGGGTGAAGAAGTGTGTTTTAAGAAATGCACTATTCTGTAATAGCCCGCTTGAAAACAAACTCAATCAAAGAAAAAAAAAGAAAAAAATCCCATCTTCCACACCTAAAGCCTCTGTTCAATTTATTCCCAAATTTGCAGTGGCAGTATATCAGTGCTCTTTGAATACCCAAGATATTGTTTAGAGCACCCTTAGCAATGCACCCTTAGTAGCAAGACTTTCATGGAAGTCTTACTCTGTGTTTCATTGCTCAGACAAATGTGTAGTCACTCTATCCTATCCACAAGCTCTGGCAGCAGCACATTAGCCACATTCAGCAAAATACCAACTTGGGCCTTCATCTTTTCTTCCACAATGCAATGCATTTTAACCATGCCAACCATCAGGAGCCCAGGCAAATCTGAACAGCCTCCCACCTTCTTCTCAACCACCATTTCAATCACAGAGCAAGCACCAGCATATGCTGCAAGCATTGCCATTTCACTTTAAACCTGGCTCAGCTTCTAATTGCTCAATTAGGGCCAGATGAGCTACTATAAATCAATAATCACAAGAAAGACCAGTATGGACTTCGATAGCCCCCTCCAGTATGTACCCAATTTATTGTACTTTGGCTTCCTCACATTTCTGTAAAGGCATGGAGGTTAAGGCCAAAGAAAACCTTATGTAATATGGCGCTTGTCCAGTATACAGGAAAATGCTAATATTTGCATTTAGGTTTTGGAATGCAAATGTAAGACTTCTGTGGTAGCCAGGTCACAGAACAATATGATTCTTCTTTGGAGAAATCTTTTTGAGAGAGAGACTAATTTTCAAAGCTACCACACTCAATGACCACTGTTCAAATGAGACTTTCAAGCTACCACTACAACAGCTTTGAGAATTCCTTGCTCTCGCTCTCATTTCTTTCACTGATTGATCCATTTAGAGTCTAGACTTACTTCCCTCGGGGTCGACTGTAGCATGTCCTTCTCTTCTTGAAGCTGTCTCTTTTCTTTCTTTCTTTTTTTTTTTTTTTATTTAATGTCATTATATAAGTGACCATGCCAAAAGAATAAACCTTCAATGCTGTTGACCTTGCAGAGCATTTTTTGCATAACCAGTTCATTTAAAAGAAATAACAGGGAAAGACAGATTTTTTTTTAAATAACCTTACAGAATTAAAAAAAATAATGACGATTGATAACACGACATCAGTGAAATCCAAATAAGTGCTTTAAAATTATCAGACGCCATTAGTCAGTGCTCTTCTGATCTCCAGGCCAACATAGACATACCATTCCCACTGCCTGTTTTATAGCACTTGCATGGGCCAAGTTTAAACTAGAGGCTAGTCTTTTTAAATGATATACCAAAGAAATTCAGTAAGGCAAACAAATGCAACGAAATTTCATCGTTAAGAATATTAAAGTGTAGACAAAATTATTTTCATTTTTGCTTCTGTGAAATGCAATGCAAATATTTTCTTTTTTTGGCTAAGTATGCCCTTTAGTAATGAAGAAATGCATGCCACATTTAGTCCCTACTTCACCACAGTATTCAAGCATACACTTGGCTTAAATTATGCTGTGCTTTTAATAAAATTAATTCAAACAGTTTAGTATATTTGTCTTAATTAGGCCCCCAATATATATACAATGGCAATTTGTATCACAAGAATTCACACAGTTGTTTGTGATCATATGCACATTCAATACTTATAAGGCTCAATTGTGTCTTAGGTTACAATAGAGCAATTTAATTCAGGCTTTTGATAGTTGGCAGTATGGAATATGAACTATGGAATTTAGTCATCACCTCAATGGGTCCACAAAGTCCCCTTGAGTTCAAGATAACACTGACATGTTCAGAACTACCTTGGGAGTAGCATATCTCAAGCACAGAAAGTTTAAATATTATAATATTATATTAGAAATCCTATTAATTGGATCTTAGAAGCTTTATGAAGTCATAGAAATACATACATTAGGATCTATTATACATATATTTATGAATATACATACACACATACATTCACACATACAAATAAACATACTATATTATTCAGTATTTTCCTATTGGTGCTGTTTGTACATGTACTTATGGCATTAGTCATCTTAATATTTTCATTACTCTAATTCATTCTGGGCTGCAGTCATGTAAGTCACACCACTCCTATAGGAAAAATGTGGTTTATGGGACCACTGTCTCCAATGTACAGTTTAATAATATTAAAAAGATACCGGCATAAAATTAATGACTAAAATTTTCATGAAGAGAACATTACATTTCCACTTAATGGGGGTTTCAGCAGTTATTTCTCTATTATTACTATATTGCTAAAACTAATGTTCAACAGCTCTTTGTATGATCAGAAAGAGAATCCAAATTAGTATCAGTGGTAATGATGAATATCCTTAGAGAGTAAATATCTTCGGAAAGCAGCGCCAGTACTTCTTTGACCAATAGTGGTTCAGCCAGCGTAACATCTCTTCTAGTCATCTTTGAAAGAAACGGATTAAATAAGATTTCAGTTTTCTGTTCAAAGGAAACATTTTCGAACATAATTTCAACTAACTACAAGCTACTGCAAGGTTTCTAACTGGAGCTGAGTTTCAGCGTCTACACCGCTAGCACCACAAAAGCAGCACAGATTCACCCTGCGCAACTGGGCGGCTAGTGAAGGGTGTAGGTGTGTGGTGAATTCCAAGACTGGCCTCACTGCGGTATTCATCCCTCCTAAAGGGCAAAGTAATCTATTCCCCACACAAAGGGAAAAAGTCAGGAGGACCTGTGCAAGAAAATACTGTTTTCAATGCTTATGAAATATATGGACTAAGCGCTTTACACTTCCTTCCCTGGTTTCATCTAGTGGACTGTAGCTGCCCACACTGTCTATGCTCTATAATGCATAATCCTACAGTGTTTATATTCATTTTATCAATTGGGGCCATTTTTTCTCATCTCTTTTTCTCCTCTCCCCACCTCCCAAGTGCGGGAAGGGCTGGCCTGACGGCCCAAGGAAAAGAACAAACTTTGCACCTCCCAAGAGAGCAAGGGACCAAGCTTCCATGTGCACTCATATCTATGTGCTTCCTATGCTCATCTGGAGGGATGAAGACACCCTTTCTTTATCTCCACATTCTTTACCACCAAAAAACAAACAAAAACAAACAAAAACAAACAAACAAACAAAAAAAAAGTCTCCTTGGCTGGAGGGAAAAAAGTTAAAAAAAAAAAAAAGAAAAGAAAAAAAAAAAGGAGTTGTCTTGCATTAACTACAATAATAGTTGCAGGCACAAACACTTCCAGCTCCATGCTTCCTTTTCTACTGCCTTACCAACATGGTACCTGCCTCAGCTCAGCCACGGTGAACATCAAAAAGCGTTTGGATTTGTTTTAGTGTTCTGGCTGAGCACAGATAAGCAAATAATGCAACCACCACAAGAAAAGGTGCAGAAACCTACCCTGGGGTTATGGAAGAGCCAGCAGCTGGGAAGGCAGAGCGAAGGAATGGGAGCTGCTCCAATAGGCAGCATCCCCAGAAAAATCAGAACGTGGTACTGTCTCCTACAGACCCCACAGTCACATGCTCAGATTCTCATATCATTTCTGATGCCGCATAATATTGTGCTTTGCCTCTAACTCTGGTGTTGGAAAATACAGTAACTACTTCTCAGTGGTAGCCAGCGATAGGACTAGAGGAAACGGCCACAGACCAAAACACCGAAAGTTCCACAAGAACTTAAGGAAAAATTTCTTGCCAGTGAGGGTGCCAGAGCCCTGGCACAGGCTGCCCAGAGAGGCTGTGCAGGCTCCTTCTCTGGAGATCTTCCCAACCCGCCTGGCTGCCGCCCTGTGCCCCGTGCTCTGGGTGTCCCTGCTGGAGCAGGGGGGTTG
The DNA here is from genome assembly GCA_013398735.1 of Nothocercus julius. Classification (NCBI taxonomy): domain Eukaryota; kingdom Metazoa; phylum Chordata; class Aves; order Tinamiformes; family Tinamidae; genus Nothocercus; species Nothocercus julius. Next base: position 76,421 of record VZSV01000023.1, on the reverse strand, counting down.
GACTAGGTGATCTCCAAAGGTCCCTTCCAAGCCTATTGATTCTATGATTCTGCTATATACAGTAAATGTACAGTAAGCAAAGTTCTTCATGAAGTAATAACACAATATATACTTCTTCCAGACTGGTGTTTTATATATAATGGCTTCAAGGTACTTTTTGGAAATATAGAATGACTCCTCCTCCTCTTTTTGTTTAATATTTCTTTAATGTGACCTGTTTTAATATATCATATTTCACACATGATAGATTGATATTTACAATCTGACCAACTCTAGCTTAATTGCACAAATTTATTTCAACATTTTGGCCCATCCTTAGATGGCCTGGGATTCAGTCTCGCAGGAATACGAAATGCCTTTATTCTTATCGCTCATTCTTTTCAAGCTGGCAGAGCGGTACCCATTGATAAAGTTATCCATTTATATAAGAGTTTGTGTACATGTGTCCCTAAGAACAAAACAGACAGGTTCTACTGAACAAAATACACCTTAAGCTTACAAAAGGGCTAGAGAGAAACTTTAAAATAATAATTGAAAGATACATTCCCTTTCTTTAGTGTAGATGATGGGGACTGCACATACTTCACTAATTTGCTGCTTTTATCCCTTCCCTGGGAGCAAGGCTCACTCCAGGTGAGCAACCTGTAGCTTGACCATCACCACCATGATTTAAAATGTTAAAAGCTCTGACTTCCTTAATGCATGTCACCACTGCTCATTCCCGATCAAAGAGCCACAGCTCATGGCAGTGCCCTAAAATTGGCACAAAATGTGCAGCCACTGCTTTATGCAAAAGTTGACTTAGGATGCAAAATCCTCCTTGCCCCCAAATTCAGACTGGAATCTTTCCATTGACTTGATTGTACCAGGCTTTAGTGGAGAGCCTCAAGCTCCCCGCAGGCTCGAGAAGTGAAAAAAAGGCCTCTATTGTGCCTGAAATACGCAGTTAAAAATCTGAGAATGAAAATGGGTACTGAAGTTGTACTAATTGTATAATCCTATTCAATAGATGTGTCAAAATCTTGCTTCCTACTTTCTGCTTTGAAAAATTAACATTTTTATTTCAGAATTTAAAAGAATCCCTGAGGCTTTTGAGAAATTAGCCATTATTCATTTTTATTAAGTTATGAAAAGAAAATAAAAAGATCTTTGTGATTCAAGATGCTTCAGACAGGCTCTAAAGTGAAGGGTCCCTTGAGCTACTCCCTGTCTAAGGGATCATTGGCTCTGCGCAGTATTTTTCTTCATAGCATGGAGCACACAACGCAGAGCCCCTTCAGTTCTTCTCGACTGCCTTGTGACAGAGTCATGGGAAGTAAAAATCACTGCATAAAACAAGTGATAATTATCTGGCAGCGCAGTTATTGGTTTAGATGTCAAGCTAAAATTGACTCCCCGAATAGCCTACACACATTCCTACAAAAAAATCAAAGACTTCTAATTTCCATGAGTGCACCTGGAAATCTGGCAAACCCTGACAGACTGTTGGCAAACTTCTTTTGGGTCCACGAGACAAATAGCTGTTATAAGATGATAGGTAGAGTATCTGTAAGGTATACGGATGAGAATTTCATCCGTAAACCAGACAAACACAGTATCTGCCCAGTTTCATGTTCGTGACCTAAAAAATCAGCTTTTAGGAATTATCTAGGCTCACAACACAGTTCGCTCACTGGGAGAGAGGATGAGAGGAAGAACAAACTGTATGTGACACCTGCCACTCACACGACTTACCACACTACTCAGGTGCTGATGGTATAGGGACTCCAGCAAGGTGGAATAAAAAATTCCCATCTCTCTGGACTTCTGAGAGAGTTGTGCCCATGGATGTCGAAAGTAGCTTAACCTTGGAGCTTAAATCTGGTAAAATGAAAAAGCCTAAAGAGAACGGCAGAAACAGCAGCTCCTCTTCCCTGTTCTGGCAGCTCAGATAGCTGTGCCCCGGGCGAGACTCTCCCTCCAGCGGGGAGTAGCCAGAAGATCCTCACGCAGCTCTCCCAACAGGAGCAGCCCTCTGTCCCCAGAAGGGCTCGCTGCCGCCGACACATGCCAGCGGCCTTGGGCCATCTCCCCGCCTTCTCCAACCACCCGCGGGGCCCGCTGGCCCCATCGCCCCACGGCAAACACCGTGCAGGTGCCTCCTGAGCACGGCTCCCTGGAAGCTCAGCGTGATGGTGCCACCTGTAACTGTGACAGAAAACCCAGCAACATGTAAATATACTAGCAAGAGACCTGCATTGCCAAACATTTTGTTTCTACGAGGCTTTTCAGTATACTGTAATTCTAATATAGTTTACAGCATTTTGTTTGTGCTGTTGTAAAACTTGATTCATGTAGTACAAATTCTCCTTTATGTTATTTGTTTTAATGATCTACTGACAGTTCTTAACAACCAAAGATTGGAGTAACCATCCATTTTCCGTCTGTGAATTATAAATAAATATTTCATATAGGAGTTCCACAAATCTTTAGATATTGGAGATTATTCAAAACATTTCTTACATTTCCTATCACTCCTTGTAGACACTTGTTATTCAGTCCTCTGAGCAGAGCAATAGGAAACCAGTACCCCTCTGCAGTTTGATTGAAAAATACTTTCCACCAAATCAGTCATCAGCACCCCCATCAGCACCACTTTTCCTCCTTTTTGCATGATGCAGTGTTTGCTCCTAAAAGCACTGACAGCAACTGCAAATTTTCTTTGCCATGCATCCTCGCAAGCCACAACCTGCAACTATTGTCTGATCAGAAATGGTGCAACTGTTAATCAACACAAAAGTCTATCTGGGCAGCTGACAGCAGGACAGGAAGAGTAATGCCCCATCCATAAAATAACACAGTGTCAATTTTTAGGTAAGATTTCATTTGTAAAAGTCCCTTGGCCTAGTGACATTTAGATCTTTTTCTCTAGCCTAATTTCTTACGGCCAGGGAACACACATTCAGATTTCAAAGGAAAGAAGAATAAGGCAGTATACATTATTCTTGCTAGGACAACTATAAAAACAGTTAAATTGGTAAACTCCCTCTGCTGTGGATGCAACCAGATGCAATTATATCAATATAGGTTATTCCCTTTCTTTGCATGGTAACTGCTGGTATTAAACACTTTTGGAGTGGTGCAGCTGAATCCATGTAACACAGCAAAAACAGTTTAACCACATCTATACTATCTGCTAACTCAATTTCATTTAATGCCATTCTCAAACTGCAAAGGAAATATTGCCTGACTTGAGCAAAACAAAACAAAACCACTGAGAAACTCTTTGGATGCAAACAAACCTTTCCAGCTTGCTTTCCTGCCTCTGAGGTTTGGCTTCATCTGTTTACATCTTTCTGCCTATACTGTTTTCAATTTGTCCTTGGCACTACATAAAGTCAAAATGTGACACAGACTGAGCAAACCCCTTCCTCCCTCTACACAGGCAATATCATCACAAGTTTAAATGCTTCTTCCAAAAGACTAAAATAGCAATATTCTAAAAGTTTTCTTCTTGCTTCTCCCTAAAGGCCCCCTTCTTTTACAAACACATATATTTTCACAAAGCCCAAAGGAAATCCCGATGTAATGCTACAGCACTTATTGGGAGCTAAACATGACTTACAAGCCTGGTGCATTTTCTCTGAGATTTTCCTTTTTTGCAAGTAACATCTTTGGGGGATTGTACTACTCCATCTCTTCATACAGAATTCCTTTTGCTAAAGAGATATGCCTGTTGACCCTTCTGGGATATTTTAAATCTCAAGGTAATTGACTGCCAACTATTTAGCATCTAACAGCATTGAAAAAGCAAGTCAGAACACTCCCCAAACATTATTATGTGCTACAAATATTTGTAAATTAACTTAAACTGATACTGTACAACCAGGGCTCCTCTAATTCATGGCTAGGAGCGAGGTCTTCACTATTTTGGAGAAGCTCAATATCAAGTCTGGCTGCCCTTTGGCTTTTTGTATTGTGTCTTTTTTTCTAAAACCAACAGAAGGAAATACTGAAGTTCTAGGTCTTACAATACTTACATCACTTCTTTTAAATAACTGTTTTTATTTAAAGTGTATTTAACTGTAATAGATTCCATACTTGCACAAAGGTAAATTTCAGGATTTTAGATATAGAGGAAAAAAAAAAAAAAAAAAAAAAAAAGGAAGGAAAAAAAAAAAGAAAGACGAAGTAGAAAAAGAAAATTGAGTTCCTGAGAAGGAAATATTTGTATTTCAAAATTTGTACTACTCAAGGATGAATAACTTACAGAACCTAATTACGAACCACCACCCGAATACTTTGCATGTAGCTAACATGTAAAAAGAGAAAGATATGCAACCTTCTTTTTCACAAGAACTTTACTTGTATTACACCCATTCAGTCTATTAATATGTTTATTTGCTTGATTGGAGTGAGGTAGTATGTGTATATATCAAAGACTGGAAGGGCAGGTCTTCTCTACATAAAACCCATTCTTCAAGCTCATCTCTTTAAAATCTCTTTGTCCTGACATGAACAGACACTCCTTTATCAAGAAGATAGTCTAAAAATATTAATATCAATTTATTGTTTTCTTTCTGAATCAATCAAAAATCTATCACTTCAACTATATCTAGTTTTATGAATAAAATGAATTTTTAAAGTTGAGAAGCATATGGCTGTCAGTAAGTGTAACAAAGGACTAGATGAAGTTAACTTTGATTACTTGAGATAGTGAGATGCATGCTATCTTTTATCATTTAAAAATAGTCATTTAAAATTCTGGTAGCTTGCTGCCTAAGCACTTTCTCTCTCTTGAATCCTGAAGAGAAACACATATATCCCATTCCACAGAAAGTTCAGCCCATTTTGAAGGAGCATAAAAAATGCTCCTTTCAGAGAGCTGAAATGACTAACGCAGACTAGACACCCAACTTGGCGATGTTCAAATTTTGACAAGATATACAGCAAACCAACTTGAAAACGCTTTTCAGAGAACACACATTCAACTTGGCATATAATGGTTTTCTTAAATACCAAGACTTTGATGTGTTGTTTGATCTTGCAACGACTGGCAAAGGAGTAAAAGGGGTTGGACTAGATGATCTCTAGAGGTCCCTTTCAACCTCAACCATTCTGTGATTCTGTGAAAATGCCACTATACACAATTCAGGTTTGGGTTGCTTTCATCTCATTGTGGTGCTAGAACCATATAATACTTTAAATGGCTAGACCAACCTCCCTAACAGATGTAACCTAGGCATCCACACTTCCTGGTGTTTTTTTTTTGTTTTAATCTCATATTAATTCTATTCTTATTTATGTTATTACTGCTAGGCTTCTATCTGGAATGATTTGAGGATATGTGTGAAATCATTGGTGAAACATTCATTTGGAGCATAATTACCCTTCCCCAAAACAGACTGCACATTTTCCCCTATATTTCATTTACTGAAGTAGTATCTGACATTCAAATAATACAGCTCTTCAGGGCTGTTGAAAATTTGAATTCTTAAATAGTCTAAGATAAGATGCTTATTTTAACCAATTTTTTTTTAAGAGGAATGACTTTTCAGAGTCTGGAATATTTTGTAGCTAGCCTTTCAGATTGGAATAACTTACGGCCAACCTTCATGCTTTCTTACATTTGAGGCTCTCTTTCAATGCTAATTTAGCGAAGCTTTGGAGTTACAAAAAGACAACAGATACAGGAAACTGCTTTCACAGGTCTTTCTGCAAATTTACTTCCTGGGAGAGATGTCATTATTTTCAGCCCTTTGTGCAAAATGACTATGGCCAAAGGGAATGGTAGAGAATATGAGACTTCCAGTAGCTTACACAGTTTATCAAAGAGTCTTTGTCAATGCCTGCACAACCCCCACATTGAGATACTTCTGCATACCTTCTGGTGGGATGCTGAAATATACAGGTTTTTGTACAAACCTAGAGAACATCCCTATTTGATAGATCTATCTAGGTCGATAACCACATATTACTACACTCAATTTAACAGAATCTCAGAAAAAAAAAAAATATATATATATATAAGGTAAAAAAAGGCTGTGCATGTAACATGGTAACATTCTGCTCATCTAAGGAGATTAGATAAACATTGCCTATTAATATAATCAATGACAAAACCAAGTTTTAATTTGGAACATTACTTTTGCTTTTAATACATACAAGCCATTGCCTTGTAAATATTTTTAATTTCCTAAATAAATATTAAATAAAAAGTAGTTTGGGAACTCCAAAAGAAGCAAAATCCTATGTTCTATTTGCTTTTATAAAAATGAAATGTGCGCATATGCTTACAATTATTGTTATAACTTTCACTATGATCAGGAATGAAATAAGTCAGTAAAAAAAATAATTATTGAATTTAGTTAGTTATCCGCTAAACAAATCCTAGGAAACATCTACAGCTGAAACTTACTATAGATCTGCTCCACAATAAATGATTTACAGCAATGTATGCGTGACTTGCGTGAGCAATAACACTGCCCACTACTAATTCTGTGGTACTGTGATATTCTTGCCTTCCACCTTTCCAGCCACACGGTGTTTTGCTCCACACGACTATGAGAATTCTTGGGCTGGCCACAACGCCCCTGGCTAAAGAAATCCTGCAATTCCACATTTCCTACCTTTAGCCATCCAGGTTTTGTAAGCCAACTCAAGTGCACACTTTCATAGTACTCTCTACCACCTGGGAGGACACTGAGGAGCTCTGCAATTGTTGTACAGTGAGTATAGCCAAGCTCCTATGTCTTCATCAAACTGCAAGGTTCTGCTGATCCTACTAAACTAGTTTACTAACACTAGGTATGGGATGAAAAGAACCATAAAGCCAAGCTCTTTAGGATGCCTGCACTACTTTCCTCCATGAAAAATCTCCATGCTGATGGTACGGACATTATGTTTTCTTGCCTCTGCTTTCTTCATATTTCTCAGACAACTGAATGGAAGCTGGTGAGTTACAACCTTAGTACCTGAAGCATGGTAGTAGATGAGCTTTCAACATACTGAAAGACAGATGGAGAAATCTGATGCCAAGGCTGATGATAAATATCCACCCTCTTATGACAAAATAACTGCTTACGATGTTGCACATGACCCTTATGAGACCTAGGGAGAGAACTGCAGAGACTGATGGGAGAAAAAAAAAACAGGCAGCTGCACATTTTTTTTTTAATCCAATAATACTTATTGGAATATGTAGACTATGCAGCTTGGGGCCAGGGATATGATGAAGGCTTTGCTGTGATGGTCTTTGGTATTTTCAGGATAATAGCTGCACAGCCTTTGACAGGTTGTCAAGACCCAGGATTTCATCATCAATTTCTTTCTTGTTGGCACCATTTAGGAGAAGGAAAGCAGTGGCAGGACCTTCTACCAACATGCACTTACCACAGCAGCTGTTGAGTCTGAAAGCTAACACAGGGATTCTGTGACTATTCCTTCCTAAAGTTAATGGAATTTTTTGGCTCAGCATAAATGAAAGCCAGCAGGAAGTAAGACTGAGAAACTCGCTTGGAAGCTAATCCAGTATCTGGAAAGGCCACAGCAGTCTTACTCAGGGGCTGTAAAGAAAATACAGACATGTTATTTTTCTTAAGTGAGAACATCTGGAGATGTCCAATACAATTATCTTCTTCCTCATAATAAGAGCAAGGTTAAGCTGCACAGCCTAACAGCTGCTGTAAATGAGTAATTTGTGCAGCCAATAAGAACTGAACATCCAAAAGTAACTGACATTATGTTTGGGAAGGACTTCTAAAATGACACCATTAAATAAATATGATATAAAAGGCACACTTAAGAAGTGATTGTTCCCCAGGTTACCTTCATTTTCCAGGCCAGGTTAAACAAGGACAGGTGCCAGGCTGAAATGCAAATAGAAGAGTACTGCTTTGTTTCTGATTTCTGAAAAAAATAACTGCCTTTTGTTTCTGTACCCATGAAAACTGCAGTTTTCTCTGAAAACTCTGCATGTGGCAAAAAAAGGGTTTGGACTTCAGCATAGGAATCAAATTAACACCTAAGGGCTGAACTCCCCCCAAAGATGGATTTATAGGGCACAGCAGCACATAAGCAAATATATCATACCCACTCAGAAAAGTGAACATAGCAGAGGACAAGCAGGTAAGCAGGAAGAATGGGCCAGGCAGGTGAAACTATGGAAGAGCTGGCAGATATACAACAGGATTTTCAGGAGATAGATAGATGCATGGGAGTTCCTGTGGACAAACAAACTATTTCTGTATTCCAAAGCAGGTTAGACAAATCCTTTTTTTGGATAGAAATCTCTAAATAACATTAAGTAACTTGAACTAATTTGTAACAAGCTATTATTTTGAAAGAACTAAACCTCCTAAGAAAAGCAGTCCACAAAAACAAAATATACCAACAGGTTGCACAATTCACTCCCCTAAGAACATCAACAGAAGGGCAGTCAGCATGTCTAAGTTATCAGCAGCTTCCCTTCATTAAATCTAATTGCTATGCATTAGCAATTTCAATTGCAGCATGCAAAGAAAACTAATTTCACATAGATGATGAGAGCCCCTAGCCCGTCTGGAATAGAGGAAGATTCTCTTCACCCCTTCATCTATTAACACTCTGCTTTGGAAACAAAAACCTGGTAGCTGCTAACTTCAGCTGCCCCATACCAACTGTCCCAACTCCTCACTAGTAGCAAAAAAGTACAAATTTTACGTGCACTCTGAATCTTAAGAGGTATGCCTTCTTCACTGATACTTGGCCAACTAAGCAGTCTGAGACATTTTAGTAGCTGTCAGTTGACAGTTCACAAATGGCTCAGGTAAATAGATCAAAAGGAAATTAGTTCTTTAAAAGTAGATTTTTGCAAAAATGAGACTGGTTTAGAGACGATGCACAGCGTGTATTTCTAGAGGAAAAAAATCTGAAAGTATAACCTATATATTAACCTTTAAAATAGTATTAATGGAATAGTATTAATGGCATTAACTTAAAATATTCATCAAGAGATCCATCAATAATATTTAGACGTCACAAAGAAATGCTACTGTTAAAAATTTGACTCTGTTTCTTCATGCATACGGACAGTATTAGTTCAGGAACATATTCAAGCCTGTGTTTCAGTGCCACTGAAGTCAATAGAATATAAATAGAAGCTTAAATTTAAGTGAGTATTTATGCAGTCTGCCCACACAAGGGAGTAGAGCTGGGGCTATAATCAATAGATGATCGTATACTCCAGTGTCACGACACTTCTTACGTGCTGATAAACTCTTACGTGCTGATAAACTCTTTTGTCACATGTACTCTCTGGCTGTAGTCAAGATAAATATAGTTTATCAAAGTAATCTCTTCAGCAATAAATTTTGGTTCCATGCTCATTCTATAAACTAATGAAAAATAAAGAATTGCTGAAAGTTGGCTATACACACGAACCACTTTGGGTGGCATGTCCTGAATTACATCAGTTTCACAGATGCGGCTCTACGACCCAGAGACCACTACCATCCCATCCGGACTGGGAAGCCTGACTGCCGGAAGACCTGCTGAGGTCCCACTCCTGCAAGAAACATCAACTGGATGCACACATTGCAACAGAGTGTCGGATAACAGCATCCTTTCAAGAAACCATCAACATAAGTCATTTTTTCTGCAGCCTACTCTTTTTTCCATCAGTCTGCTCTCTCACCAACAGCAGCCATCACTTCTGGCCTTTGTTTCAGAACACTGAAATCTGCTCTCTGTCAGCCCCACCTCTCAAATCACATTTCAGAAAGAGCCATCTTACTCAGATGCACAGGATCGTAGGAGACCTGCATACATATATATGCATACACCCACACACTGTATATTTAACACACACACATAAGTATATATAACTCCAAAAATAAAACTATATGAGAACCAAAAGATTCTGCTTAAATGGATCAGTACTATTCTGGGGCTTGTCTTCTGCACAGAGAACTGATTAATTTGTATTTGTGGAATCGCAGCAAGCGGCTGCCTAACAAAGCAAGTTATATACTGTAAAGTAATATACTGAGAGTGAGGAAAACAGTGCAAGCAGTACTTGAATGTGGCCAGCTGAAAAAACGTGGAATATTATTTCCAACGTCCACTTCACATATACATCAACATACGATGCACATATGATGCAAATCAAAGGCAGCAGAAGTGATTCCAGAATTTCCAAATGTTATATCCACAAGGCCTTCAAACAAGCGCAAGCACGGGTGTTTTCCCGGGCTGACATACTGACCACTAGCGCGCTCGCAAGCAAGCGGGCTTGGAGCCGTCCGCAGAGCAGGGAGCTCTGGGGCGCCTCCTTCCCTACGTCGCAGTCACGCACGAGCACGGCGCGGACACAGAGCGCTCGCTGCGCTACCCTTGTTCGGACGCTCTCGGCAATCTTTCCTCCTACGAGCTATCCTCCCCCCAAAGCAGCCAGCTCACTGCCGTTGCACGGTAACGCTCTGTTACAGAAGGAATATTTAAGAAGCTCCAAAAATAATTTTGGTGAGAATTGAGAAACTCTATTTGAAACCTGACGGAGTAACAGACAGGCCGGAGCTGAATGGAAGGCAAATAAAACAGAGAAATAGCAGTAATGACAAAGGCAAATGCACAATACAATGTCACTGCAATTGGAGGACCTAGAGGAGTGAGAGCAATTCCAGTTTGGAGGGAAAATGAGGCATTTTTTGTCTCCTACTCTGAGCTAAAGGGAAAGAAGAAAAGGCAGAAAAGAAGTCAAAGCCCTTTGAGTTAAGCCTGAACCCAAAGCACGCTGAGATGGGTGAGAACTTTCTGATGAAGTTCTCATAGCCTGCTGATAAACAAGCTTGAGGAAATGAAAATCACTGCTGTCCAATGAAAATGAAGGCAGAGACGCAGACCCAATACGTTTAATAAAGGGCCTCCCCAAAGGGATGAACTTGAAATTTAGAGATCATTTTTTGAAAGTTGGGATGCTATGCCTCCCACTGGAGTAGGGAACTGTACAGCTGCAGACCACTCTGTAAAAAGCTGCTGGGCTTATCCTCTTATTGCTGTTTGGAAACGTTAGACACAAAATCTGTAATGTTGACAGTGACTTTTCTCGAATTGTATGTTCTGGAGTTCAGATTTCCATTATGCTTTCATTGCAGTGAAATTAAATTAAAACTGATCAAATGATAGCTAAGGATTACATTCTATTTTAAGAGGCTGTTCTTTCACTTGCAGCTAAAACAAAACATTGCCAAGGGCTGGTAGAAAAATAGCAAAGAATGAACATGATTAAAAAGGAAAGCATTAGCACAAAGACAAATGGCACATTTTGCAAGTCAGCTATTAGATACTTACACACCTGATAAGGTGTTTTCAAGCAGGTCTGTAAGATTATAAGGCGGCCTTGGCATTGCTAAAGGCAGAGCCCTGTCCTCGAGACACGGGAGGTTACAGAAGGGCTTTGCGCTGATTGCTGCCCGTCAGGCAGGCGAGCCAGAGGACCAGCCCCAAGGGCAGCTCTCGCTGAGGCGGCAGGGCCAGGAGGTCTTCACACTTCGCTCCTCCTCGCAGCTGCGGCTGGCAGGACCCACACGCTGGGCCTGCGGCCTGTGCCATGCCACGCCAGGCGCGCGCGGCGCCCCTTCCCGCGGCGCCCCTTCCCGCGGCGCCCCTTCCCACGGCGCGGAGCGCGGCGCCCCTTCCCATGGCACGGAGCGCGCCGCACGAAGGCCACGCTTGCTCTCCGGAGCTCGAAAACTCTCTCTCACATCAGAATGGAAGAAACAGAGGCAGCTTGCTTCATTCCCCTGAATTTTGAATGGCTATGACAGCTGTTAACTATGTTAACCATGGGGATTTTCCTGTGCACACACATGGGAGTATGGTTGAAATTCTCATTAATGCTTTTGAAAAAAAAAAAAAAAAATGTTTACTAACATCTTGAATGACAATTCTGATTTCTGCTAATAGTACTTTCTCTGGGTTATAAATTCCAACACATTAAAGTCTGTTTTGACTTTTTTTTTTTTTTCTATTTTGGTTTGGTTTGGTGCATTTAAATACGAAAAATTGGGTCAGGTAATAGGCTTGGTTGAAATTTGTGAAAATAGGGCTTCCATGGGGAGATGTCACTGCACGAGACCAGACTGCTTCCGGAAAGCCTGTGCAGGCCCCATCCCTGCATTCCCACTGAAGAGAGGAGCAACCTCAGGCAGGCGATATTGCCTAACCGCCCAGCAGGAATCAGCGGCAGAGGGCAGGAGAGAAGCCCGCTCAGTGTAACCCAGCGCTGCTGTACTGTAGCCAGCACCACATCACTTACTTGCCCGGCTGGTATATATGTTAACGTACAAAACAGTATACTCAGAGCACCGTGCTTCTGCTGCCTTTCCTTAGGCTTGGAAGGGAGCTATGCCTGGCACCCTTACCTCAAGTCCTTTTCTATTCCAACTCTAAATGCCTTTTGCTGCATGCCCAACTGGCATCTCCCTCAAAGCTGCTTGAGGAGGAAAGGTTACTTGCTTTCCTAAGCGAATTAGGCAGTTTTGAAAGAAGCCAAATTTACAGTTCTGAAAGAGGGAAAAAAAAAAGCAGACTTGTGTTTAACCAAAGAGCCGGAGGAAAGCCAGCTTTCCCACACCGTACCCTAGCACCAAAGTGAGCTGGAGGCACCACTCACTCTAAGGCAGAGATACCCTCAAACCCACCTAACAGCGTTAAAGATGCTCAGGCCAACAGAGGTGATAGCTCAGTGCCAGGCCCAATGATGTTGTTTGGCCTTGGCACAGCTGATCTGTAGCAACAATCCTTCTATCAGCCCCTCACTCACCCCACGACATTTCACAGCTATCTAAAAACAATCTTTGCTCGTTACTAAGAAGGGCTGGTTGAAACCAGGACCTTAGAGAAGTACAGATTAAATTAGTAACCCCGCTCCGAACCAGACTGCCTTCACCTAACAATGTTAAAGCCTTGTGTGAAATAATACTGGATGAATTGGGAACCTCTTTATTGGTTTCTGGGTAGAGAGCTTTAAATGCTAATTGTATCTAATTAAATTACTTAACTTAATTTGTCTCTGCCAATGGGCCACGTGATTGGATGACTTTGGAAGACACTGCTCTTGGAAGCTGTGGCTCTTATATTTTACACCAGGGCAATGTTAATCACCAGAAAATGCAATTACCACATTATTGCTAAATCCATATGTATGAAATAAAATGAACTCCAGCAAAGGGAAGACATGAAATATCTGGCTTCTTGAGTAATGACGAGAACTTCTATTTAATCTCCTCCAAACGTTCCTCTTACTTAGTATGTAGGGCTCATAGGACAAAAGGAGTGGATTTTTGATCAAACCAATATTTAATAAAATTCTTAAAACTCTGTCATTTATCCCACATCCCAGACAAGCTTCTAGTTGAACATCTGCTGTCTCTGACTCAAAATTGCTAAATGTCTAGTGTTCAAGCAACACTGACCCTCTGAATTTCCTCCGCTGAAGAATGTTCACGTTCTGTCTCCATTGCACAAGACACTTTTCCTATCTCCATTTTACATCTGGAGAAATTGAGGCAGAAAAGTGAAACTGTTTCTCCCTAGCTACTGGCAGAAAAGCTAAGAGAATCTGAGTTGTAATTCCTGAGGTCCTGCGCCCTCTTCTTCCTGTCCCTTTCTCCTATATAACACTGCTGTCCTACTAATGAAGTAGCATGGGCACACATCATGAAAGCTAACTTCTGTATCAATGTCCAGCTGCACATTTCTGCTATGATTTTTATATGCACGACAGTATACTTAAATGATCAAGACCATTCTATATTTATATTAGTATTGAAATGCTACTTGACGATGAGCCTGTTGATGAAGATCTGAATCTCTGCAAACATCATTGGCCAGAAAATGTAATTTTCAAAATACAAAGTGAAAGGCTGCTGGAATTCACCAATTCCCATCATGGGCAACTGCCTGCTAAAGAAAACTCCTTCCCATTACAGCGTAGTGTATTTGTTGTATGAGCTACAACAGCCCAACAGATTATCCAACTGTGGGAGCTTCAATCTCTCTCTTTGCTCTAGTCATTGGCAACTCCCTAAGAGTCACTGTTCTAACCATTTCCTTTTAATATCATCATTTCACACTAGTTTCTTTTCCCAAATGGGGCATTTTTCAGATAGTTACTGTTCATTCAGTTCACTTCTCCAGCGTCTGTTACCTCGTATTAAGCACGTGGGCCTTGTAGAGATAACAGCATGTCCAGCAGAATTTACAATGGTCCAATTCCATTATTTTAAGAATGTAACTTAAAAATCTCACACTTCTAACTTTGTTCTTATGACACAACCTTTCTAGCAGAAGCCAGCATCCAATTAAAATCATGTTATATGGCAGCCAGAAAAATGTGTGCACATTCAGACTAATATATGCAACAAAAGGAGAATTAATTGCTTCAGGAAAGAGAGAACTTGCACTGAAAGCAAAACTCACTAGATTGCATAGGAGCAAAGTCCACCATGAGCAGAGCAGGCAGACTGAAGGCCTCAGTAGACTCCAGCAGAACAGTTACTGGACAGGTTCACTGTGGTTTCTTCGCAATCTGGAAGCCAAGGGCCGGCAGAGTATTCTTCAAAGAATACACAAATATTTATAAGTCCTCATAAAGGGAACTTATATACCTTGCTAGTTTTCCCATTGGGCCATTTTAGGAGGGCATACAATTTTCATACATTCCCCGTGGAAAGTGAGAAGCAGGCAAAACATCGGACTGATACTATTTTGTGATATCTTACTAGCTAAGAAGATTGTGAAAAAAACTCTTTCTGACAATATGTCACTACTAGGCACTTTTAATCAAGAGAGAACTGACTAAAACGTCTGGCCTGGATTAAAAACTGCTCTTCTTCCTTAAATATGCAATCAATCAAAGTGACACAATTACCTGGTCTGCATTAAAACACCTGCTGATTTGTAGTTCAAACGCACAGGACTAGGGGAACACAATTATCCGTTTAATATTCAGAACCAAAGCAAAATGTTTCTGAATGCTTAATAAATCTTCAGACCCTGCAAATTTAACATTCAGTAACATGTTATATTGGTTTTGCTCCCAGTTTTATAAGTACCAATTTGTCTCTTCGAAAAGAAAGAAAAGACTGACAGCATCTCTTAATTGAGTCAGCAACTTTGCCAAAACGCTCCGTCCTACTCATTACCACAGGAATGATAACAAGCTACAACTGGTTCAAACAGAAAAAGTTGACATAGAAGACTTGGAATATACTGCCTTCTGTGAAAAAGCTAAGGATGAATCCCAAGGTCCTCACACATGGCTGAAGACTGAATACAGACTTTAGGATATGCCGTTATTTAACTCGCATACAGCAAGAGTATGCAAAGCCAAGCAAGAAGCCTTGACTTGTTTTTCAGTGATACCACTCTATAAAGTGGCAGATGAGAGAAGCTTTGAGTCTCATGCGCTACGGTCCTTTGATAACTGTAATGCTGACATATATGTAAATTGTTTATCATGTTGTATATAGTATTCTCCATTATTTCTTATTTTTATGAATCACAACAAAAACAATAGTCATTGTTGTAAATAGCTATAATTAGGGTAAAAGGAGGCATCTATTTTTTCATACAGTAATGAACCAAATGCCCCTATCAGCTAGAAATGAAAAGAAGATCATGCAGACTTCTAATAAGCACTAATAATGATCTCAACAGTACTTAAATTACTAAGCTCAATATAAATGTTAACTTCACTTACGCACCATAGCCAATACATCACTGTCATGGGAAGACAACCACTTTACAAGCTGCAGATTAGAGAATAATGAAGCAAATACTCTAAGGATCAGATACAGTCCTTTACAGACAGAAGACAGTGGCGTCATTACAGATATCGGGCTTACCTGAGGGTGCTTCAGGAAGTTTTACACTTCACTGAAACCGCAGTAGGAAGATGGCTGTACTTGTAAAGCAAGACTGTGTTTCTGAAGGAACAACAACCCCAGAGAAAGAGATATCCATGTAGGCTGGTGACATTTTAAGATGCTCTTTGAGGGAAATCTTATCAGGAAGGGCTGCGTATGTCACGGAGTACTCCTTCATCAACACGTTATGCCTCCAATGACTGGACACAAATTCTCAAGTGGTATCAACCAGTGAAGTCAAGAGGGAAAACAGAGCATAACACACTTGTACCTCACATATGTGCAAAACCAAATCCAAAACTTCATCTCAGCAGCTGCCTGCTCAAGTGAGAAAGGAGGCAAAGCATCTTGGCTGCAGATAAAAGTGAACCAGCTGGGTCTATCCATCCCACTGAGCTAGACAATCTCTGTTGCGTCTTGATGGGATCACACAGGCCACTAGACTGCACGGACACAGCAGCAATGCTGTGTGACAGGACTCAAATCATGGTGCTACTGCTGAAGCTACTGGGAAGAAAACCCTGGCTCAATACCAGGATGTAAATCATATCTGTAAGTTGTAAGAAGTTTTACCAAATGCAGAGCATTTGACAAATATCCCCATTCCGAGAAAAGGATGAGGGGAAGGAGAATCTCAGGGACTTCAGAGACCGTTTTCTGCAGGCGTTCTGAATTACTAATTCCCCTAAAGAACAGCGTGATCTTCATAACAACTTTCAGACAGATGTGAGGTCATTTAGAGCATAGCACATAGAAACAAGTTGTATTGGATAACTTTTCCTCCCATTGTACAAACCAAACTATGCCTTTGGATTTCACTTTAGCTTTGTAAGTCATAACTTAGCTGAGCTTTATAAAAAGGCATGATATATCCATCAAAATTTAACTTCCTTCATGCAGAGGACCTGCAGAGGATCTTATGACTTAAACTAGTTTTGTGGTGCTTACACAGTAGCTTTAGGATTTAAAAGAACCTTTTAGCATAAATACTTTTGCCATATTGAAATAACATTCAACAATTCAAAAGCTAAAATGGTAACCTTTGTAAGGGCATATACTATTTATTAGGATATCTTGTAATCAAGTGCTCTGGCACATAAATGCTTACAAAGAGTAACAATCTTTTCCTTTTCAAATTCAATCCAAAACTATAACTCCTTGATTATAATCATTTAATTAATGGATTCTTTGAATTTTTGTTTTTTAAAAAAAGATTGGAAACTATAATGACCAAAATAGCAGGTGCTCAAGTTACCCCATTGTCAAATAAAAACCAAATTTGTGATATAGGAGAAAGGAACCAGAATCACAACAAGACTAAGGATTTTGGCCTTGACACTAGCTTTTCTCGACAGTAACTTCATCTTAAATTTGGTATATCTTAAAGAAAAGTAACTAAAAATCCTAAAGATCCCAGAGCTCCAGAACAGCCGCTCCGTCAGTCAATACAACTCTGGTAGCACTCCCTGCCCCACCACGGCCTTCAGCCACGCGCCTCCGAACAAACTCACAGCAGAGCATTTGGCAGTAAGTTATCAGAGACTTCCCTTACTGGTTTGTCCACCTGTTTCCCGTATTTTAGTGGAAGAAAATTCTTTTTTTCTTCTACTCGTTATCTTGGCTATTTTGATTATTCCAGGACTTTTTATCCTGCAGTTGATGCTGGTTAACATTCAAACTGTCAACTTGGGGAATTTATCAGAAACTCTTTTGCCTAAAATTAAAGAATGTTTTTGAAAAGTTGTGAGATTGAAGAAATGTAAACTACAATGTTAGAACACTAAAGAAAGGTTCAAAGAGAACAAAATTCCTTAAAAGATAAAGAGATAAAGAGCTGCCCCACAGATTTGTCAATACTCTGTCCTTCTGGTAACTGACATTGTGTCGGCCTTAAATTCCTAGGGGAATATGAAGCTCAAATTTCCTTTTTGTTCTGGACTGAAACAGAAGCAGCCAAAGCTGTTGGCACCAAGTTTCCATGGCATTCATGTCTGCCAAGCTAACAGGGTCACAAGAGTGTTTATTGTCTGGGATGGACTGATCCCTTCAGATGGTTCACTCTAAGGAAAAATAAAGAAAATCACAAAGCAGGAAGCAAAAAGCTTACTATGCTTTTTATGAACATCATTTATAAGGCCAAAGGTTTTTTATGAACATCATTTATAAGGCCAAAACTCATTTAGAACCAGAAAGAGGATTGTATTTTAGTTCTCTTACTCCTTTACTCCTTGTTTTCAGGGTGAATTACTTAATTCTACAGTGCCTTGTTATATTCCTTTATTACAAGAGAATAAAATAGGTTTTGCCAGCCTTATGGAAATCAGGCTTGTAAATAGCCTAGAGACTGTCAAATGGAGTACTGCAAAAATTGAGAGATTTAATAATAACAGCCAATAAAAATGAAAAATTGTAATGCAGATTAATTGCCATTAATAGATGCATTGGTGGTTTTGGAAAGCTTTAGGACAGCTCTAATAAGAATTATAAATACCCATTCTTAAAAGCAACAATCTGCCTTCGATCTCACAGGCTGACGTGAATAGTTGTTTTGAGAGAGAGACTGACAGGCTCCATTCTAACACGCAGCCTTTAAAATACCTGGGCCTTATCTTTTATGCATTTATTCATTTATTTATTTAGAGAACTGACAGAGAGACTTCACCAGCTTCTGGCCTGCAAATACTTATGCAAAGAGAGAATATCACCGACAAAGCTTAGATTTAAAGTCAGCTTTAATTAAGCTGAGAAAGTGTAAAGAAAACCTGTATAAATTGATACTGTAAAAAGGTACAAAACCTAACTACTAGGACAAACTGTTGAGACAAGTAGCAGATTTCCCATCTTGTGTTATCTTCAAGCCAAAAGAGGACATCCTTGAGGCAGATATGCCTGACTCCAAATCAAATCTGGGGCATCAAAACAGGAAACTGGACTAAGAGTAATAGTTTCTCCTTACACGAATTTACATTTCATAGTCCCTTTCAGCCTGAACAATTCTTCATCAGTGATGCAGATATCATGGAGATTACTTCCTGACTAGCATCTGCTCTGATATTAGAAAACTGGCCTCTTCTGAGCGCTGAGAAACTGAGATCCAGTTAAATGAATTGATTAAATGAACAGAAACCAAATAATGTCTGGCAGCTTTGTGAATTTTTCAAAAGGTTTGTGAAGTAAAAACTTCATTGTTTTCATTGATAGTAAGTCTGCTACATCTTATTTTAGGGTCAATTAGAAAGGGCCTCAATTAGTGACACAAATTCCCCATAATGACCAAACCAAAAGCATCTAAATCTCACTTTTGGACAAACACATACATTCTAAATTCACCTCAAACATGTGCATTCTTCACATGTTTAGCCTTTTTTTTTTTTTCATTATTATTCTTTCATGTGTTACCAAAGCTGGTCAGAGAACAGAAAATGTTTTCATGCAAATTTACTGAAAAAAATTTCATTCTGCTGGTTTGCATGTTTTCTTTAC
>VZSV01000023.1:36880-55906 GCA_013398735.1 Nothocercus julius | reverse complement strand
GAAAACAACATATAGAGCTTAGCATTTTTAGAAACTTCTAAAAATAAGCTGTACGTAGTGCTCAGTTGCCCGGGAGAACAGCCTGCCTGCCACCAGGCTCGTAGGGAAGCCTGTCAGACACCACAGCAGCGTCTGCTCGGCGGTACCTGCAGAAGACAACATGGTGAACGTGTCTAAGTGAGCAAGGCAAACTTGTTAACCCTGTAAGAGCTTGTAAAGAAAGCAATAAAGCTGCCTATGGGGAGGAGGAGGAGAAGAAAAGTGTTTTCTTTTCAAGCCCCTAGGAAATTAGAATAGCCTGACCAGCCTTTGGAATCACCCTGGCTGCTCCTCCAGCCTGCAGAAAGCACACGTAGCGGAGCACTGCGATGCTCCGGGGAGGAGCGTTGCCTCTGCAGACTGTGGGAAGTTTGAGACCCTTTTGAGATCACTGGGACCCAGCTTTAAGTTCCACTGGCTCTGATAACCAGCGTTTGTGCTACTTGCCCAGTGTCACGACAGAGCGTTGGAAGCTGCTGGATCCGGGAAGTTTGGGCACAGCCAGAAGCGAGGGGGAGCACGTGCTCCCGATCAGCACGTCCCTGTTCACACACAGTGCACGTGCACATGTTCATGGCCGGCAAACGGCCCGGATTCCCACACTTGCTCCTCCATGCCGCCTTGATCGCTGCCTTCCCTTTTGTTCTTCTCCTAAACACCCCATTGCATTCTTGTGGAACCCCCCCAAAATCTCCTCCTCTCGCATCCCGTGAAGAGCCCTGTCCCCACAGGTGTCCCCACCCCCGGGAGGTGCCCGCAGAGCCTCTCCCGGGGAGCTGTGGAGCCAGGTGCCACCAGCCTGGGTTGTTCTTTTACACAGAGCTGGGGAATCGTCTCTCCTGAAGAAGTCACCTCTTCTACAACATTGGAAGAGACTGAAGGTGCGATTGGGTCAAATTCAGCAGTTTAGCTAAGGAAAAATCCGAAAATATCAAAGTAAAACATTTTATCCTCATGATTTTAATTAGAGTATTTCCATTTTTCATTTCAGATCACATTTCCATGTCATAATAGGACACCACATTTTTACAAAATTAAAATATCTAACGAGTAAAATTTATCAAGTTAAAAAAAAAAATTTCTGTCTATCAAAACCCACCTTTTTTTCCAAATTTGATGGGGGAAATAAAATATTCTATGGTTGACTTGAAACATTTTTTTTTCAGTTGAGTAAGCTCACTCACAAGAAAGGAATTATTCACCGAATATTTCTTTAACAAATCTTTTCATGCATGATATCACCACCTAGTTTCAAGTCTCTAATCCAGACCACAGAATTAGGAGAAGTTTGAATGAATGTAAAACAGTATCTAACTGTAAAACAGTAATAATAAAAAAAAAATAGCAATAATAAAAAAGTAAAAGGTAGCTTTTTTCCCCCCTTTTTTTTTTTTTTTTTTTTTTTTTTTTTTTTTTTTTTTCTTTTTCAGAAGCAAAACAAGGAAGCATTTCCCTCCAGAGAGCTGCCCATGCAAAATAACCCCAGCAGACAGAGCTGGTCAGAGTGGTACACTTCAACCCGACAGGTCAAAAGCTAAAGTCAGCAGATATAAACAAATTGAAATAAGATTGGGACTGTTGGGTAGCATATGTCAGTTAGGAATGTCACCAAGTAGGATATATAGGAAGCCAGCTCTTAGGTTCTTAGGGTACCAGTGAGTGCAGTGATTCTGAATTACATGAATCTACAATCTACCCCAATTGTGTAGAGCATCTGTAAAGTATTTATTATCCTCTATACCTGTCACACAGCATTTCTGCAGCCATTACAGACTGACATACCAGACAATCATCCAGAGATGTTTAGAAGAGCATGACAAAAATATTTCTGAGAATGGTAACAGCATATAATGAGCAGCTCTTCCTGAAGTCAGCAGTGTATCCATTTAAATTCCCAAGAAACCCGAAGGATCTAAACCCAAACATTACTCCTCTAGTGAGCATTCACAGATGGAAATATGTTCTTCCCTCACTTGTCCTTTTGTAAGGCTGTAGAGTAGCCTGCTGACCTTGTGTGAGATGTGGCACCACAGGTTTACTAACAATCTTTTTCATTAAGTGGTGTGCAATGCCTCACTGATTATAGCATTGCACTAGATACACAACAGGTCTGTAAAATCAAATGATGAACAAAAGCAACTACCCATGATCAGATGTCTAATATATAAACTGATGCTAACTAGATTCCATAATTTGCTGGCAGTATACAGGCTATAATGATACAATCACAGGAAAAAAATAAAATACTAATTCATTAGGTAATATATTGTAAAATAATTAGTTTCAAAGCATTTTAAATGAATGCTCTCAAACTCTTCTAAAAAATATGCTAAACAAAAACATCTACTTGGCCACAGTTTAACTTAATTCAGCCAATTAAATTATATATATTTATACCAATAACAAATATACCCAGTACCTTTAAACCAACCTGTTAAGGCAACTGAGAAGTCTCCTGTGGAGAAGTGTGGTTTCTCTCTTACAGACACGTTTTCCACTCACAACTTGGGACCATCAGTAAGCTGCAAGTATAAACTGTTGCAACAGCAGTTATTTCAACCTCAGAAGAATCTGGCGACAAGATGCTCTGCTGGGCTGATTTGTGCCTACAATTCACATGTCAAGTGTAAGATATCTGTATCAATAATAGGGTTATAGGCTACGCCTATGGGCCTGTGCGGGCAGATGCCTACTTCAGAAAACCTTTCTTTCTGTAGCCTCTGGCTGTAAGAGATTGAAAACTTCATGGCAAATCAGTAACAAAGCAAGGTAGGGACAGAGTTTGGCTAGAGAGTTTGCTGTTCTAGCCAATAAGCTGCATCACCTTTCCTGAGCCTAGGTCATCATATGAGCACGTCATTATTTCCTATAAGCTTGAGGAATGCTCTGGGGACAAAGGAGAAGAGGAATCAAGAGATATTTGGGATGGCAATGCACACCAAATATGCCTTAGACTACTAAAAGCAGAGAAACAAATTTCCTGAGAGATCCACTGTGGTTGAATGATTAGCATCTGAAACATGGGGTTGCAGGGAAAGAGTCAAAATTTGGATCCTACACTCAGACTTATGCTCCCATCTCAGAAAACTGTCATTTGGAAACCCTTTCTTTGCCTAAGGCACTATATTCAAGCGACAGATGAAGCTATTTATCGCCATAACTTGGAATTTTTACTACAGATGTTATTGTTCTGTATAGAGAGTTTGGGCTTTTCTGTAAAGCTCAAACTAATTTCTGCCACATGCTAAGAACCTGCCGTAAGGCAGTAATGCTTTCAGGTGATGTGGGATATATCAGAAAGATGACAAAAGGCTCTTGATACTGCAAACTGTTTAAAGCATTCGTTCTTAGAGCACGGTGTACTCCAGGCACTCTTTCATTGTGTGTTGGGAGAGTACAAGTGCTCATTAAAGCACAACAGGCATCAGCTCTAGAGCAGGTTGCCTGACTTTTAATGCTTTCAGTGAAATGCTGCTGGTGCACCGTCTTTGGGGCAGCCAGGTGATCCAAGAAAAAGCACTCCTTGTCCTCTGCTGTCTGTAATTACTGCATTATTGTCAGGAACAAGCAGCACGTATCCTGCCTCGCACATGTAGCACTCCAAACAGCAAAGGGTTTAGTAAAGGGCTCCCAATTTAAAGCAATCACCAAGACAGCAGAAACTATAGGCAAAGCCACTGCACAACAACAAGAACTGCCCACGTATATGGGTGCCACTCTTCATAGCCAGTAATTCACATCACAGACTGGTTGAGGTTGGAAGGGACCTCTAGAGACCATCTGGTCCAACCCCCTGCTCCAGCAGGGACACCCAGAGCACGGGGCACAAGGCGGCAGCCAGGCGGGTTGGGAAGATCTCCAGAGAAGGAGCCTGCACAGCCTCTCTGGGCAGCCTGTGCCAGGGCTCTGGCACCCTCACAGCAAAGAAGTTCTTCCTCACATGGAGATGGAACTGCCTGTGTTTCAATTTATACCCATTACCCCTTTTCCTGTCAATGGCCACCACCAAGAAGAGTCTGGCCCCATCTTATTCACATTCTCCCCTCAGGCCTTATACATATTGATTAGATTGCTCTCAATCTTCTCTTCTCGAGGCTAAAGAGGCCCAGCTCGTTTAGTCTTTCCTCATACAATAGGCGCTCCAGTCCCTTAATTATCTTTGTCACTCTACACTGGACCCTCTCTAGAAGCTCCACGTCCCTCTTGTCCTGGGGAGCCCAGAACTGCACCCAGTACTCCAGGTGCGGCCTCACCAGAGCTGAGCAGAGGGGCAGGATCCCCTCCCTGTGCCTGCTGGCAACACTCCTCCTGGTGCAGGCCAGGATCCCCTTGGCCTTCTTGGCCACGACGGCACATTGCTGCCTCCTGGTTAACTTGTTGTCAGCCTGGACTCCCAAATCCCTCTCCACGGAGCTGCTTGCCAGCAGGTCAATCCCTAATCTGTCCTGGTACCTGGGGTTATTCCTCTCCAGATGCAGGACACTGCACTTGTACTTGTTGAACCTCATGAGGTTCCTCTCTACCCAACTCTCCAGCCTGTCTAGGTCCCTCTGAATGGCAGCGCAGCCCTCTGGAGTGTCGGCCACTCCACCCAGTTTGGTATCAAATCTGCTCAGGGTGCCCTCTGTGTCCTCGTCCAAGTCACTGATGAACAAGTTGAACAGCACCAGGCCCAGTACTGACCCTGCGAGGCACCACTGGCCACAGGCCTCCAACTAGACTTGGCCCCATTTATCACCACCCTCTGAGTGCTGCCATCCAGCCAGCTCTCAATCCATCTCACTGTCTCCCCATCTAATTCATACTTCTAACCTAACATACTTCTAATGCATCTTTAGTAAAGCAGTTGCTTAATAACACCTTCTAACAGGAAAAAAAAATAATACTAAAAAGGAGAATGATGGAAAAAGTCTTTTGCAGGTACAATGTTAAGGCACTAGGTTCTACCTCTAAGGTGGGCTTTCCAAGGAAGGCTTTTCCAAATTCTTCAGAGCATAAGGCTGGATACAGAGCTGAGCTTCTTAGCAAAGACAAAGAGCAAGAGCCTCCTGAGAATCTAAAATGAAAGCACTGGAAAGGATCAAATATAGAAATGAAAAGGCAAAGAGGAAAGACATCTCTTAAGAACTCTGCCGAGCCTCTTACATCCCCACTGTCTATGTCAGCTAAAAACAAACTAGGCAAAATGAGTCTACCGCAACTCAGGGAAACAAAGTGTAGACCGCACACCTCATATGAAACTCCACCATTTCTGCATTTTTGTGCAGAAATATCCTTTTAACAGGATATAATGAAAGCTCTGCCAGTACTGGTAGGACAGGTGTGCCCTATCAGGATGCTTTCTTGGGCATTCTTCCAACTTCATTCTTATCAGTCCAAAGCAAGTTTTCACTCTTGGTCAGTCAGATATTATTGGTTTGAAGCATGCAAGAGGTGAAGAAACAATTTTGATAGAAGAGCTGTGTGAACAGGCACTACTGTTTTGAAGATCATCACTGAAAACCAGAGAAGGATTTAATGTGACCAAAATATAAATTTAGGGAGTTAACTTCTACTGCATTAATACTGCAATGTAACAAAACAATTTGCATAGTCATCTACTATAAAGGTTTCAAAGAAAGTCAGTATAGGTCTCAAGTCAAATCTACGAGTTACAAGCAATAGGCTTTTGTACTCTTTGCTGCTCACAACTTGACTCACAGATATGCTATCAGAATCAGGCCAAGATATCTGCTTCAGCTTCAGCCTCCGAACAGATTTGACCATCCCCAGTTACAGCCCCTATCTGGTTACATCTTCCCTAACCTTGGAGTTAGGTGGGAGAAAAGGCAGCAGCCACTCCTGCCTCCTCCTCTGCCCCATTTCTTTGCAAGGTTTCAAAGGAATCCTCATGCAGCAGAAGACAGAACAATTCTCTGATAAAAGCAAATTCATCCATCAGAATCCTTGCTGAAGTTACCTTTGCTTCTGGCATATTTAAATCAAGTCAGCCCTCCACCTGGTACTCTCTCTGAAGTGCTGAAGAAGCTTGGTCATTTTATATAACACATACGGTTGGTACTCACTTTAACAAAGGAGTTTGTAAGCAATTAAATACAATTCTAACACAGCTGACATAGTCAAATTGATCTACTTTTGATGTATCATCTGAGATTTTCAAGGAAATACCAATGTCAGGCTCACCAGTTTTAAATGTAAGAAAGACTGGGGAGGAAGCAGAGGGGAAGGGAAATAAACCTAAGCAGAAAGGAAGGGGAACAAACAAAACAATATTTGAAGCCTTATAGAGAATGTGACTTCAAGGCTCCCAAAAATCACATCAAAATTCCTTCTTTAACATCCATGCATTACTTCTAAACAGACTTCTCCTGACTGTTAGGACAGCAATTTAAAGAGGGATCCCTGTGTGGGTTTTCCATCAAAGTATCACACTGAAATAGTTTTCCTCCAGTTGACAACATGGGTAGCAAGAACAGTAGCAAGGCTCTGTATGTATCTGTAATCTGATTTCTGAGTAGCTATCCATCACGGACCCTTCTGGCAGCACCCCTCTCTCAAACCAGTTGCATTAATCCATTCCTGTGGCACCTCATGCTGAACAGCTCAGCACGGGCCATCACACAGCTCCAGTTATCTTTGCTGAGTTCTATCAAACTTAGCATTTTACGGATGTGACTCCAAAATTAATCAGTCAAAAAAGAGTTGATAAATAGGTAGGGAGTCTCAATACAGTAATCAGGACAAAAGAATTCCTGATAAGTTTAACTTGTGGCCTTCAAGGAGATGTAGCTTCAGAAAAATTATTTTAAGTGTCTGGACAGTGGGAGTCAGAAGTTAATAAAGCCATGTAGTATCTGCCACCAGCAGAGTGTACCCCTTTACTCAAAGAAAAATTACATTTACTAACTTACACTAAAGGTATTAAATGCACTACCTCACAATACACTATTCAAAAAGATATTTAGTAATATATGGACCCTAAGAATGAGAAGGCAGAGGGAGGGAGGGGAGAAAAAAAAAAAAAAGAAAAAAAGAAAGACACACTCACACTACTAAGTGCATCGGCGTTTCCTGGAGGAAGCCAAAGCTTGTATGCAACTTAAATAGGGCGAGAATAACAAATCTCAAGACAAAGAGTGATATCATTCACTTTTTGCACTGTACTCATCCTAAAAATAATTCTGCATCAGTTTCATTTATAGAGTTCATTTTAAAGGCATTACCCAAGTTCTTCATGTGCTTATCTATTCCTAGTTGAATCTACAGGGAAAAAGTGCTACAAAGACAATGAAGTTGAAAAGACCAAAAAAAAAAAAAAAAAAATTTAAGAAGGACCAACACTATGAGTTGGATACTTGCCCTAAACAGACTAGACAGTGGACACTGACTGATCCTGAGCGCTTTGTCACAGCAATTTGACATTCCTCTGATACAGGAAAGACTTTCTTTGAGCTTTTTAAAAATTAATTTTAATATATTAATAGAAGCATACACATTATATAAAAATAAGCATGTGACAAAGTCTCAGCAGGATCAGAACCTTAATTTCTACTCAATTTTAAGTCATTGCACTATTTTCCATTTCATAGACAAAGGGAATAATTTAAATGCAAAGTAGTCAAGAGCACACTTTCAGTTGTCTGTGGAGTTCCTCCATCACAATCCATCACTTTCAGCAGATGAGGTCTATTTTCATCAATGCCTTATTCTTCCAGCTACAACATTTTTGCTTGGCACATCAGACAAATTTATATACATCAGACATTTATATATATTGTTATGTAAAATGTTTTCTGAATATTTGCTGATTAAAATAATAAAAAACATTATAGTACTACAAAAGAAAGTGTTAAAAGTCAGAAATGTCAGTAAATTCTTAAATAATTGTTCCAAAAGCAGCACTAACTCCAATTTGTCACATACTTTTAATCTATTTTCATCTTGCTTTTCTCTTTAATTAGCTTAATCTAGTATTACATTTCACACTATGTAACAGATAATATATGCAGTATATACAGTGGGACTATGTTAATACTCTTGGTGGACCTTTTACGAAATTTCTGATGTCTGGGTAACTGCCTACTCAGCCTTCCTCTAACGTGAAGAGTTCAGCCTAACTACTGCTTTGAGCCTGCAGTTCCCAGCTCCAGGAGCTGTTCCTGGCATAAGCGGCTCCATTTCAGACCGCTCTGTTTCCAAGGGCTGTTCCCGGGTGGACGTGCAGGAGGAGCCCCCAGCTTTGCAGGCACCGACTAACAGGGCACATAAGCAGCCACCTCCTCTTTGCTCAGCACAGACGGATACCGCTTGGGCACGTGGAAGCTTTGGTGCCATCCATGCGCCAGGGACAACCTCTGCCTGACAGGATCCTCTCCACGGAGCCACGAGGGCAGCAAACGCTTACTGGAGGAAAACCACATACAAACTTATCAGGCCTCTGTTGTTGATAGAAGAAAAACAAAACCAAGAGCCCTCTTGTTATTCCTGGAGGGCTTGTGACAAACATATGGACTTCTGTTTGCTTATTTTGCATTGTAAGCCTTATTTGATTATGCAGATAGAGCATCTAAGAATTTTTATGAAAGAACAGAACATCATTTTTGTGCTTAAAAATAAATAATCTGGGCTCTTTTCCAGTAGATTTGAATTTTTTTTTTTTTTTTTGTAATGAGGAAAGCCTCCTTTAGGGGAAAGACTTTTGGAGTATGCCTTGGCGATAATACCCATGTGCAAACCTTCTTAGAAGAGCCAGTTCCAAGCTAATCAACCTTACCCACAGCTAGGCTCCAGATAATTTACTAGAGAAAATTAGATTTCTCTGGGACTATATTTAATATTTTCTCTTGTTCAAAATCATGCAGGATTCAGCAGATGCTGACGAAAAGCAAGACTCGAACACAAGCTGATCATAGCTTAAAATAAAAAAAGTGGAGGAGAGGGAGCAGCCATTGCCACCTGTAACTGAATCCCTTGTGCTTTAGGTTTTCTTTAGCTTTGAATAGGTAACCTATCCCCACAAGAAGGTAGACCAAAAGTCCCAGTGTTTAAAATTTTTCTTTCATTTTATGAAAAGTGCTTCAGATTCACGGGCTCCCAGACAGCCATTCCACAGGGCTTCCCAGCTGCCAGCCACCCCTAGCTCACCTGCACCGCTCTCCTGGGTGTCTTGGGCCATCAGGACAGGCAGCAGCTGCAATGCCTACAATTCAAGTTAGGAACTTTTTAAATTGCAATTTGCAGATCCATATGCTGTGTCTCATCAAGACTTTGCTAAGATACTATCAATAGTAACGAAACTAGAAAAGGCAGATGGTAACAGAATATAGTGATATGTGAGACCCAAGTATCTTCTACACGCAGCTACAGGTAAAACCTTGTAGGCCTGCCCTTCAGCTATACAGTCGTCGTCTTTGCTATGCTTAAGGTAGTCAATGAAAGTACTTGTTAATACACCTTCTAGAAACCTGCATTTTCAAAATCTACATAATCTTGTGTTCTGTTACTCTTTTTTGCGATTGGAAAAGTGTTCAATATTATAAGCTCCTAGCATCTTTGAAAGGTTATTCAGACATGATATTGAATCATATATTTCAGTGGCATTAACTGGAACAGTTTGACCAGTAGCACAGTGATGTCCTTGAAAACAACACAGGAACATATATATATATATATATATATATATATATATATACACATACACACACATATATATATGGTGTGTCAGCACAATAACTGCATGAAAGCATCTACAAAGACAGTGATCATCTTTCTAAGAAGTGAATAAAAAAAAGACATCACCAGGTTGAAGAACATAAATTAGTTTTCAGCAGTTTAAGCTGTAAAACTGACAAGCCAGATCTTATACATCATGCCTCCCCAAAGCAGCATTTAGTTCATGACTCCCATCTTCACTTGGTAGCTCCATATGCTGGCGCTCAGTCTCCAGATTTCTCATCTTCACTACTTCTCAAGCAACGTCTATAAATATGTACCAAATACCAATCTGGAGGAAAACCTTCAGGAGCTGTGTTTACTGAACTCCAACACCATGCGCCAAAGTGGCAGACCCAACTGAAAGCTTTTTAAAACTCTGGGCCACAATGGGAAAAGGAGAAGACCTGTGTAAGAGCTCCACAGCCCAGCATCTATGGAGCGGCTTCCAAGGAGGAACATCACGAGCTGGTCACCTTCGCGACCACTGTGCACTCTGCGGTGTGCCTGAGGACACTGGCTCTTCTCCTCTCACCGTCACTCTGCTAATCAGACGTGACTCCTACTAGCAGAGGAAAGGTGGTGAGGAAAGACGAGCCGAGAGGGAAGGAGCTCAAGTCCGTAGGTATCACACTGGGAGCGTGCACTCTGTAAGACCCTGGCAGCTCTGTAGGGCTGCTTGGTCTCAATTAGAGCGCCAACAAAAACACAACCTCAGATGCTGTACTGTGACTACAGAACACCCCAAAACACTGCAAAACAAGCTGCTGAACTCCCACATCTGTTTGCTTAGGCACTGTATTAAAGGCTCAAAGCATCCACTTCTGGGCAGCAAGTTCAAGTGCCTCCGTGCCCCGAGACATTTACCCTGTCTCCAACATGCGCCGCACGGCATCGGTGCCGGCGCCTGTTGTCAGACCTCTGCCACCCAGGCGGGGAGAAGCCAAATTCCCAGGTGAGCAGCACTGAGGCTGCTTTGGAACTGTAAGTTCACACATAGCTATCTCACAGAAGTGGTGGGGAAGAAAGAAAAAAAAAAAGGAGCTTTCAGTCTCTTACCTCAGATTCTGTAACTTCAGTAAAATAAAAATAAAACAGTACCTCTTCTATTTAACTCTACACTAATGGCTTCACTCCTGAAAGGGCCCTCACACACTTTCATAAATTCATATAAAATGAGTTCCTCAAAGGAGCAAAACCAAAAGAGGCTACCTTAAAAGACTGGTTTGCCAATGAATTTACCTGTCGTCTATAAAGTCACCTGAATTTCACTGACATTTAGTTATGCCCAGCTTATTAAATTACCTCCACATTTTTAAAGTTTTATTCAAAAGACCACAAACTAATCACAACATGAGTTTCAGTAACTCTACGATTCTTCAATTTCATCACGAAAGAACAGTACACTTCCAGTCTTTATGTGGAATAGGAAAACCCCATTAAAAATACCTCATTTCCACTGTAGCCTAGTCAACAACTATGTAGAGAAAGACAGGATCACTTGTGGCTTATAACGTTTTTATTTATAAAGTACTTTAGAATCAGCCTGCATTCATAGAATCAGCTCCTCCTTCCCAACAAACAGCCCTAAGCATTAAGTTATCAAACCTCTCTTGCACACTGGTGGCCCTTCTTTAATAAGAGGCTGTCAGGAGTGAGGATATAGTCCCATAAAACAGCTGTGGAGCCCTCAGGCTAAGAGCCACCAAGGATCCAGACCTTCAGCCTCCCAGGTGAGCCTCTACCCAGCCAGGCAGGGTCTAGTTATTGGATCTTTCCGTTCAGGCACATTAGGAACTTGGTAGTTCAGTTTTAAATCCTGACTGAATAGTTAAGCAGCTTCACCCATCTGAGCTTTTGGGATTATCTTCTTATTACCTTAACACCTGAATCCACTTCAGTCAAGATGTGCTTGCTGGCCCTGCAGACCCTGTCCTGCCTGCCTGAGGAAAGCCCACAGGCCATTATAATAGCTGCAGTAAAATAAGCCTGTATCCTGGATGTATGATTTTGCCTAATATTTTCTGACACAAAGTATAAGATTATTACCTACTGAAGGATGGTTAGAAACAGAGCTACTGTGCTATGTGACACAATACCTACTCAGAGACACTGTCACTTTTAATTTGCAGAAATGCTTGTACAGAAGTTTTAAACACCCACAAGCTGCTTCAGAACTCATTAAAATTCTACAAATGCTCTTTTGCCTAATTCTAGCATGTTTTACTCGATTATTCATGGGCACCAGTGTTCACTTCAAATGCTCTATTAATTGGCTGTCCAAGTAATCATTAAGGAAACTGTAATTTTGATTTATGTGTTGTGGGAGTCACCATTTTTCATTTTCATTTCAGCCCTTGTTATAGTAGCAAAACAGGCATATTCCTTCAGAAAATGAAATAGAATAAAATAAAATAAACCTTTATTAAAAGTACCTAAACTCCAAATCCTGTAGCTTAGCATCCTGCCAGAAAACGAGGTGACTTTCATGACAGAAAAAATTACAAAGACAAAACCAAAAAAGAACAAACTCTATATAGGAGAAGCAGAATTTGCATCATAAGATTAATTATTTGCAATGAACCTATCTGCTACAGCAACCGCATAGCCTAAACTGCCATGCATCACCCCAGGCAAAAGAGGATGAGTCTTGCTACGTAAGCTTGCACAGGTGAATGCCAAAGGCCAGTATTTAAAAACAGAGCCTGCCTTGATGCTTCACAGATGCTTCATGCTACTATTTGATTCCCCTTTCCATTACCCCATCTGTTGGAAGAGGGGAAAGGGCATCCTTGGCAACTGAATGCTGCTTAGGCATTTGAAGCACCGTAGCCATGAACCATCATACCCTGTTATCTGTTTTACTGCTCAAGTGAAAGCTTACAAAATATGACTCAACCTTGAGGTCAGCCTGAGATATAGGGTAAGCAGGTAACTGTAAAAAGACGTGCCCAGAACAGCACCTTGTCCAGCTCTGCCTTCTTTTTAGTTGTCTTTTCCTACATTTCTCTCCTCCAGCCGTGGTTCCTTTTTCTAGTGCAAGCATATACCGTATAATGGTATATTTGGAGGACAGACAGGCTACAGAGTCTTAGGTGCCCTTCGTTACAGCTGTACATAATCCCATGATCCAGACTTGTTTAAAGTCTGCTTGCTTAAATGACACGCCAACTGCATGAAGCTTAACTGTAACGTTAAGGCTCTTTTGAGGACAAAACAGAATAAGATTCTGCTGAGCAGGGATATAACATGCTCTCTATTTTGGAGTTGTCCACGCAGACACAAGTGTAACTGCCAATCATTCACACTGGGAATAAGAAAAGGAGATGTGACCCTCTTGAAAGATGTGAGCAAGAATTGCACAGCTGCATATCTTACACTCCTTCAAATCCAAAATAACTGTGCACAGGGTGATTGTATCAATCTCAATTTTGACTAGCAGGGTAAAGCCAAACCTCCCCTCAACCCCGAAGGTTCATTGAGATGGGAGGAATTAGTGAAACTTTCATTGGTCCTACCAAAAATGTAAGCAGCTGCTACCTGCACTGATGTGCATGGAGCAGAGCAGGCACCACCAAAAACAGCCCAGGAGCAAGAAGCTCCCGCCTGGATGGGGCAGCAGGGTCTGAGGGGCCACTTCAGGCCTCCCCATATCAGTAGCTCATGTCAGAACTGAGAGGAAAGGACATGAAGCACCTGGGCAGCCCAGCTGGAAAGATTTATGGAACACCTTCATTCCTAGGATTCGAAGATTTCAATTTTAACAAACCTTTTGTGTCCTTTTCCTTTCTTTTCTGTCATAACATTAATGCTAAATCATCCTTGAGAATCGTCTGCCTGGGACTTCTGTTCCCCTCATGACCTCCACAAATTATTTTTAACACTTATTACTCACAAAGGGAAATGATTTCGTCATCTTTATTTGCATACTGTTACAAAAAGATAAATCCTGTCTTGACAGGCCTTTAGCATACAAGAAAGGGAATCAGACTCAGGTAGTAGCTATTACTCTTTCCTAAAGAGTCTGGAACCTATTTCTTAAGAAAAACACACACAAAGAAAGAGTTCAGGTGGGGAAAACTAGAGGAAACACAAAACATAAAATGCTTCTGATGCTTTTTTTGTTTTCCTCCTCCACTTTCTGGAAAGCCCCAGTCACAGCTCAAGATTCAGTTTCCCTAAGATCTCAGCTGTGTTCGGCTGGCCTGTGAAAATATTTGGCTAACTTTTTACAGATTTTTTTCCTGCCGAAGGTAAATCCTCCACATGAATATTGGACTGCTTATATCCACACTGGGCTTGCCAAACTACTACAGCAAAGCATTACAAGGTTAAATATGTCCAGCTTGGCTGAGCTGCATTCTTATTAGGCAGATGGGAAGAAAGAGAAAAGTAAGTGGAATAAAAGGAAAATGTGTATCAACATGCTAACGGGAGTCAGCAGATAACGTTAGGTTCATGAGGCAAGACTAGTAGAGAGAGTTACAAAGACGAAATGTCTTGTTCTCCAACCTCCCCTTATCTGCTCAAAATACCTTTCAAGATAAGATGACAGGAACTATAATGGTAACCTTCATAGGAAATGCCAAAGCAACGGAGCTCTACAGATGAGCAGAAAATTTACCAAATGTATCCAGGAAATAAATTTAAATAAAATGGGATGGGTGGGTGGGGACAGGACTGATGAATAACTAAACAAAGCAGCAATATGAGAAAATCAGGAAAAGAAAACGTAAAATACATTTTTCTCAAGCCTTCTAGCACTTCTATTTGAAGACAGACATATGCCAAGTCAGGAAACACGGCTTAGTTCATCAGAAGTGGTTGTTACTGGTTGGAACCCAGACAGTTCCAAAACTGGCAATTAGAATTTGCCCTCAGTAGGCTCTCCCGGCTGCTGCTGTCACTGTGCCTGTGTCCCCCCGGTCTTTACGCCCAGGCTTGGCTTGGCGAGCAGCGCTAACAGCTGAGGTGATGGCAGCAGATATTAGCTTTGCTCTTCTCCATCCCCACTCAGGTTCAAACCCAGAAGGTCCCTAAGCAAGAGGCTTGATCACTGTTGACTTGTCGTCCTGGCCTGGCCACAGGCCCTGCCCTATTACCACTGCCTGTCCCCTCTGGAGTCAACTGATCCTTATTTGCCTGGATTAACGAGACAGTTCAGGAAAAACATAATCTCTTCATACTACTGTAGAAAAATCTTCCAACAGTTTTCATGTAGAAACGCTGTATATACAAGAGGGCCTGTCAGAGACAGCTCAATTCTACTCACTCTGATGAGCGTTTGAGCTATAGAGAAACATTCGTTGTCTTTTCCATGTTGAATAAAACTTTCCAAGTAATAAACAAAAATCCCTACTAGAAATATCAAAATCACTTCCTTAATACTTTCTGTCGGTGTTACAACAGGACATAAGGACAGACTGGGTTGGAAACTCTGTCCCAACGCTGAGTTTTTGAGGTCTCTACCGTAGAAAAAAAATGATGGAATCAATCAAATGCGGGAGGATACTGAGGAATGCTGACCTTTGGCAGCCTCCTCAAGCTAATTTTCCTAGGTTCCCTCTAGTAATCAGCGAGAGGGAGAAGGTCTTCCAGAGCTGATTCAGAGCTGAACTCGAGGTGTGATTTCACCTTCTGCTTCATGCAGCACGACGGGAGGTTGCAGCTGGAAGGGGTGATCCCACTTCTTCTCCCCCACCCCAGATCCAGCATGCGGCCATCAGCCACCTCAGGCCAACTCTGTCACCCACCGAACACGACATGCCAAAAAGGACAAGAAAAGCTTTCTGTCACCCGAATTGCTTGACGAAAACCACCCTGTAACACACAACTGCTGGATGTGCTGCAAGGGAGGGGAGCTGATACAGCCTGTGGAGAGCGGAGCCTGCTTTTCAGCACTTCCCTGAAGCAAATACGAGATGAGGAAAACTGGAGCTGCTCACTCGGCCATTCTCAGGTGTTTGCTGGAGGAACAGCTCTCAGCTGATTGCAAAGGGACTCCAAGGAGGTTAGCTTCATTAGGCTGAAGTTAACTGCTAGGAATATTTTCTTCCTTTTTTATTTCCACCTTTTCATGAGCTTTCTTTAAGATAAATTTATTAAGGTTTCTAAGTATAAAAATACAACTTTGAACTTAATAAAATATTTTTGTTAGAAAATATCAAAGTAGAGTGCTTCCACAATTCAGTGCTGAACGTTGAAAGGTTTGGCAATTTATTACTTAGGCAGAACTCCCATAAACTTAGAAGTAAGGATGAAATGATATTTCATCATGTTTATTTGCCAAGGGTATTGTTGCCTTTGCTGCCAGAGCTGAAGAGCACTCTCCATCCCAAAGAACAATCCAAACAAATCTCGCCAAATGAATGAAATGCATCAGTGATCCATGCATAACCACACGTTTCTCCAGGATGGAATCACCTCTCCAGTGTTCCTTGCTCCAGGATGAACAAATCTAATTTTAATCAAGTACTGGTGTCATGAGACAGTAGAACTTAGTCAAGCAACAAAGTGGAGAAAATTAGTTGTATTAACATCTAATGTACACACAAGTTTAAAATAGTCCTTCACAAAGTAGCACTAAAACGGCATTGAGGCAGAAATGATAATGTTGATGTTTGACCTGGCATAGTTAAATAGAAAAGAGAACTACTTTAATGATTTTCATATTCTGTAATTGGTTACTGCACAAATCACTAGACTGAAGCAATAAAAATTGCACCAGGTAAAAACCAAAGAGTCCCTCCAAAGCCCTCCGTGTTTACAAAGCCTTGAAAACGTCTATTAAGGTCACACAATCAATATAAAAGTATTGACACCACAATCTTGGTAGGTTTACACTCTCTGGGCTCCCATTGCATGACACACTTCCAAAGCCAACTTCTGCATCACAGACTCTTTGCTACTGAAGATGATAGTGTAGTAATTCCCTTCTGCTTTAAAAACATCCTAGATATCTTGTGCTATGTTATTTACTGCCTCAGTTTATCATTACCTACAGACTGTGCTGAGATATTCCACAACATTAGAGCATAACTAATTATAACGGTAATAGCAAGGCTCAGCAGGTTGAGCTGAGCCCAAACTTGTGCAAACAATCCCAGGTATTTAAAAATTGAAGAGTGTATCTCATATCAGTAATTTCACATAGGTGAAACTGTCCCTGAAATCTGATATTTTGCTGAAGTGCCAGGAAACCCCAGCACTTTGAACAGTCTCTCTCTACAAAATGCATGGTATAATCGTCTTTTTCATATATAGCACGTAATTTTTGCTACACTGAGGACTCTGCTCTACCAGGCCAGGCTCTGCTGCTTTCACATAAAGAAAACACATGGCCTAAGCAGCACGTTGTGCTCTTCTGCTGACAGGGGATGCCTGAAGGCAGAGCAGGAGCTCTCCCCGTTCATCCAGGGTGCACTCTGTGCCGGGAAAGCCCAGGCTGACAAGGCAGGGAGAGTACACAGAACTTAACATCTTCTAGACACCGACTACGCAGCATCTGATCAAGGACACTACACTCCTGACTTAGAGAAAGTCTCTGTTAACACTGTTTATATGTTTGAAAAATGAGGAGGAGGATTGCAACAATTAAAGCAACTAAGACAAATACCTTAAACGAGCTCTTTCTCAGGAGCTCTAGACAACTTCCATACATTATTGTCTCAGATAATCTTCTGCATGATTGATACTTAAAATCCTCTCCTAGCATCACTTGCATGTCCATAATTAGGACCTCTTCTTCAGAGCTACATTTACACTCCTCCAGACTCAGACTCACTTGCATCCATTTAGTAATAGGTACCTTATGCCACTTCATACATCTACACCAAATACAGCACAGTGACTTACCTGCTTCCATATTTAAACTGCGCTTGGCCTTGAATTTCATAGTGCATTCCTTGCTGTGCCTCACATGCCTCGTTTCTTCTTAGACTACCGCAGCTTTACCAAAAGAACATAAAAGGGATTGATTTCAAGCACTTTAGTCAACGAGTACCTTCAATAGAAGAGCACTAAAATAACACCACCGGGCTAAAATAACATCACTTTCACATTAAGACTAACACAAAAGCCTACTGTTGATGAATGGCAGAAACGTAATTAGTAAGAGTTCACACTGCTGCTTAAGTTGCTATTATTTAGAAGAGCCCTCTATATTTGCAGTTAGGCTTTTGACGTATTCTGAATTTCAGAATCAGTAGTCACTGAAGAATGAGAGCACCAGAAGAGCTAAGAGGCATAGTGTGAAGTCAGAGGGATTTCATTAGTTGATAACACACCAGGCCCTACTGCTGCTAAGAGATTTGGCAGCCAGCGAGCTATGTTTGTGACCTGAAGCTCCGTAGCACACAGGGAAGGGGGAAAAGGGCTCCAAAGCAAGAGTGCTGCAATTTTTGTTCATATTTTACAAGGCTCTTGGAGAGGTAATGCTACATTGCCAGACATCGTAAGTACAGGCTAATGCCATGGCAGGTGTCAAACTCCTTCCATGCCATCTGAGAATAAAAACTGGCAGGCATCACTGGAAAAGACAGGATGAACAGCAATACCGCACAATTTCACGGCCTCCTTGTTAGTGTGGGAGTAGCCACATCTGTTGGCAACCTTCCCAACAACACTAATAGAGATAAAGCCTTAAGATAACCCACAAAGGTTTTGCAATTAGAGCTGGTAAAGGGTAGGAAGGTTTTACTGTAGGCCTTTGCTGAAGGTCTACTGTAAGAAAAAGTGTTTTCCAGAAATCAGCCAGACTAGATTTCATTAACCACACATCTTGGTAACACAAATACAAATCATAACTCGAAGATGCTTTTAAAATAGAGGAAAATGTTGGATTGCTTCTAACTGTCTTATAAAAAAATGGCCCCTATCTTTCCAATATTTTTGGTATTTTGGGTATTTTTCAAACCTCCACCAAAATTTTACAGGCTGCTATTGGATAAAAATAATGCTACTTTGTTTTCTTTTTTTTCCTGTTTCAGCAGAAGAAAAATGTTTCACTGTTTTTTTTCGTGTCAGGTACATTCTCTTACTTTACTAAGGGATCTATTTCTAACTTTTATCACTGTGTACATACACTAAAATGAGCCCTTTTAATATGTGAAACTGGGGGGGAATTTTGTTTCATAAAAAGCGTCATGAGGAATTAAAACTTCTATTCCCTGAAGTCTATGAGTCCCGCAATTCTGACACTGTTTTGAGCATTTGATTCATTTTATTTCTTTGTTCTTCAGGGAGTTCATCTTCCAGCCTCTTGAGACTCTGCTAAAT
>VZSV01000023.1:9999-36852 GCA_013398735.1 Nothocercus julius | reverse complement strand
TCTTGCTGGCCTTTTTTTTTTTTTTTTTTTTTTTTTTTTTTTTTTTTAAACAGGGTTTAATCCAATTGCTCAATGTTCACATTATATTCCGGTGGGATTTGTAGAATAGGAAATGTTTCTGCACTTTCCCCCGACAAAGAAGTGTAAATGGTGAAAAAGGAGGACAACTTTGGGCAAAGTGGTATTACCCCTGCTGCATGCTACGTCCATCAGACTATGAAGAAAACTGTTTGGTGTGACAGGTTGTTAGAGGAAGGAGCCATACATGACTTTTTTTTTTTTTTTTCCCTCCATTTTCTTTTTTCTTTTTTTTAAATTAGGCCTTGCTGACTGACATCCAAATACCTTCTTAGGAAGGATCCTGGAAACAGACAGAGCTAACCAAGTAGGAGGAGGATCTTAATAGCATAGAGACTGAAAGCAGTATACTTCCTCCTGTTTCTGGGTTCTGAAATGCTATTGGATATCTCGCTATTTCTAAAATATCCACTCTAAAATAACATTGATGTTATTTTTTTATTTAAAGTTATATGGTAAATTAATGGAATTAATTGTAAGAAATTTCCAGTTATCACAGCATTCATAACTGAGCACACAGAGCAACAGGCATCATCATCTGCTGCTTCACATTTCTCCTCTGCTGTGTAAGTATTCATTGCAAATACAGGAACGAGAAACCAGGAAGGCACAATACATTACAGGACTTCACTGAGCACACACCAAAATCTCAGGATGGGGATGGAAAATTCTGTGATTCAGAAAAACTGGAGGCAATGCTAGTCTGGATTATAATGATGTATTCTAGCCACATATGCAAGCAAAACCAGAAACAGTTGGGGATTCCAAAAACAGATCTGAACTTCTTTACACGTAATGGCAAATATAATATGAATGATTTCGTTAGCACCATGAATGCTTAAATTGTTGATAGGAAGGTGGTTACCCTGGGAAATAGTCTGCAAAGGGCAATTATACGACATCTCACCCAATATGACCCTGGGATTCAGAAGCCATGAATCCATTTAACACTGTCTTGTTCAACATTTTTTAAAGGTTTTTCTGGTATAATATATGTGGAAAAATTGGCACCTGGACAAGCACCAAAATCTCCCAAACTGGGGGATTAAAATGAGCTCACCCCATCCTGATAAAAACTAGTCTCTGTTCTCAGTGTGACATCTTGCATTAATAGGAGATCATTTTCTCACAATCACCACCATTCATCTGGAGTGCAACAGGGTCTGCATCGAACAACTCCTCATTGAATTGCAGAAAACAGGGAAATAACTGCCGAGTTTTCCCGGTTACGCTATTGATATTTAAGTGCTGTTCTCTGTGGGGATGTAACAGCTTAACTCCAAAGATGCTGTGACCTATTTTCATGATTACTTTTGTCCACTAATGGACAAATCATTTCTAAAAGGACATAACCATTCCACAAAAGTTTCAAGATGGATGCTACTGAGATAAGAGACTGGGTTGGATAAAATACCTAATTCAGGGAATTAGCAGCTCCAATTCTGTACTGAACAGCAAAATAAATGCTTGTATACAGATCCAGACACACATACTCCTACTGATTCAGTGTTTTAGCTCTGAATCCTCTTCACTTTGAAGCTATTTTCTTAGGAATTTAGGTTTGGAAGAGACAGAAGGTGAAAGATTTTAAAAACGTACACATTGTCTAAATGTGCAGCTCTATTGTGCTTTATGATACTGATTAAAAGAAGTCCCCGCTAATATAAAAAACATTTCATTTTCACGAGACAGTGTCTCCAAAGCTCTGTTTGTCTCACTAAGGAAAACTTAGATCATAGGCAATAGCCAGTCTTCATTGAGAACCTGCTTTTCCATCTTATTTGGCATCAAGGTTGACATAGCTAAAAGGTCAGCAAGATTATGGGAGTCCATGAGTGGACTTAAAGTAGCACCTGAACTCCTTCCGGCTCCAAGACCTTCGTCTTACACTACACAACCATCAAAGTTGCTTTACTCATGAGGAAGAAGGACTGAAGCAAAGTTACACAATAGAACTCTTCATCCCTAAGCAGCTACATTGAATGCCTCATTGCCATAGACTGTATTTTAACAGTACTGGGTGGGAATCCAGCTCTGCCATATACATGAAAAGCCTCTCTATTTTCAGAACATACATATTTAAAAGGTAACCAAGTTATTAAAGAGAATGAAAGTTTACCTTGAGGGAAAGAGAGGGCTCCTGGGCTTCCATCTATTGACTTAGTGGGCTAAATTAAAAACAGAAACAAAGCAATAGGCAAAATTCCCTGCTGTCTGCTCAAAACAGTGCAAAGGAGTTTTGCCACTGTGTGTGACATGAGACCAGATTGGCTCAAAAACCTTACTAACCTCCTAGAGATCATTTTCCAAGCAAATGCAACAAAAGGGCAACAAACGCCAGCTGGGTCAATCCCTGGGTTCTGGACTCTACGCTAAATCTGACTGCCACCTCTCTGACTTCAGCCATCTGTAAGTTAAGCATTTCATCAAGGATGGGCATCTGGACTTGCTTTATAGTTCATGGTAAAGAAAGGCCCCTGTAACGGGCATTTCTTGTCATTTGTGTTCCATGACCATACCCACTATCATAGAGAAATGTCCTTCTTCCTAACAATCTCCTGTGTTTTGCCCAGCACTTCAAAAACCGTTCCTGGGCAAGTCGTGCTGAAGCTAGCATATTCCTCCAGCATATTATGGCTCAGCTGAATTGGCTCTTTCCAGTGAAAAAGCGGTCTATGAAAACAAAAGCCAATTTCCCTCACTTAGGTCTTCTTGCCAAAGAACTAAATCAGCAAACCTCCACAATAGCTTTGTCATGTAAAATGATTTTAAAGGGGAACTAACCCTTTGGAGACTCTCCCCTTCAGACATACATCACAAGAACCACCATATATCCATTGGTAATGTTTTCTATGCTTCAAAGCCCAAAAGTCTGGTTCAAAGAACATCCACAACATCTTCACAAAGCACCTACAATAATTCACAGGCTGAGAGTTATTGCACTTATTATAGACAGTTCTGTACTGTTGACCCAAACATTCATTTACTGGGTAAGAATATATTTTATGAATATGAATACAAATTTGGGGTAAGGTAGTTTATGAAAACAGGCCCTTAGCAACTTTATCCCTTGAGGATATTGGGTTGATTTCACCAGAGTAAAAAAAAGTAGAATACACAACTTTGATCCGCTAATTGGCAAAGATGTGTAGATAGTTAGGCCCTGGACCAGGCTGTTCAAAGATGCTGAGGATTCTTCGCTCTTGCAGATTTTGAAGTCTTGAGTGGACAAGGCTACGAGCAACCTGATACGACTTTGACATTAGCCTTGCTTTGAGGAATTTGGACAAGAGACTGTCAGAGGCCTCTTCCTATATAATCTTCTACAAGCTTCCAAACACAATTTGTGTTTTTTGATACACGCTCTCCCATTTGTCACTGGTGAAAGAAGTAGCCAGTGTTAAAACAGTTAACTCAGTGAAGTATTATTTACTTTATTTTCTTCATTGCTGGAGGGAGTATAGAAAAGACCTTACAATATATGTAAATAAATTGGGGGTTTAATACATAGAACTTCATGAATATGTTATGAAATTTCTAGGCGTTTTAGCATTTGTGAAGAGTACAGCATACTTACTCAAGGACAGGAAGATAATATAAGTAAATATACATCTACATCAATGCTGAATTACATATAATTTTGCACTAAAGGGACTTTATGTGTGGATTTATTGATAACTGCCTTGACTACTTATACCAAGTATATGGATGTTCAACATGACCATTATTTTATACTGCTTTGTCTCCTGAAAATAACACCCAACTTATTTTTAACTTGCCACTTCTTCAGAAATACTTTTCCCTTGCTTTGACCCCTAAAAAATAGGGAAATCTCACAAGCATTTTAATTGCCCTTAAATTCATTACACATGTCTGATTACAAGACTAAGAATCGTTATTCTTGTATTATTCCCAGAATTTCCACTAAAGAGTTGGAAGACAATAAATAAAAGTTGTTATTCTTTCAACCTAAATCTAAAAATAAGGTTTTATCCCATTTGACTTGCTAAGTCAAATACACTAAATATGCTAGTGCTTTTAAGAGTATCAAGAAATTTCTCAAATGTCAGCACCGTATTTTATATTTGCAGGTTCAAACTTGGTATCATGAAGGCATCCTCCAGGTTAGACAGACAAGGACCCTCTATTTTAAATCTTTTGCTTTTTTTGATGGTTTGTTTTTACAGTGAAAGGATAAGTCTTTTACTAAAAAAAAAAAAAAAAAAAAATTATCAAATCCGGAGAGAAAGCCAAGTTGTTTAGCAGTTGTTAGCAGTTGAGCACCGGTTCAAGTCACCCTTTTTTCTTAAGGCACTAACAAATGCTCTCTGGCTTCTCTTTTGGGCCCCTAGATTTTTACACATTTTCTTGCTAAGCGTCAGACAAGACATTTACAAATAAGCTATTTTAAGACACCTTTTATGTTCATTCCAGACAGAAATACTTTTACTGTAGAGATACCATTCACTAAATCCATTTTTTTGCCCGTTTTTCATGAAATGCGTCAAATCATTAGGTGTCTTTTCTCCACTACCTGGAGGGAAGAGTCTAGTCATGCACACAGATGCAAGCACCCGCCTTCATACTGATGAATTTTCCTCAAGACGTCTGCTACTCTCAAGTCATTCGCTATTCCTCCTAGGAGGATCTTCTGATATAGCAAGTATTTCTCAGGCACAAAGGTGAAGGACTGTAACCTTGAAAAGGTAGATTAAATGTAAAAAAGTTCAGTCTGATTTCACATTATCTGGCTTAAAAGAGTACATTTTCCATTGTCATTAATACCTATTCTCATGCTGCCTAGACTTGCATTTGATTTTTTTTTCTAGAAATCATCTGCCACACAGAAAGTAAACAAAGAGCTTCAAATACTAAATCGCTCGACAATACCAATGCCTCATAATCTCATGAAACTGTAATCCCTTAAGCATTTTTATGACCCAGTTTTCCTATTTGTGTTGTGAATTACCCGTCTGCAAGCAACCTTGTGACCCAACACTCAGAATAAAGGGATTAATGCCCAAGTGTTTCAAAATGACTGGTGGCTCTGGGTGTCCATAAAACAGGGAAGACTTTAGGTGGCAACTGGTGTGAATCTTAAATCAGTGCAGCTGAAATCGCCGTTCTCTTCTGAAATATTAGGGCATGGAGGATCTTAGCCTCTTGGGATACTTGCATCCCAAATGTTCGCAATCATGCCATACTAAAAATTATCTTGATCTCACTTGTATTTCAATGCACTCCTTTTTAAATCTGTGCAGTGAAATACAGCAGTGCAGTGCAGGAAATGGGGCCACTAGAGCAAAAGAGGAACTCTCATTGCTTTCCATGACCAAAATCTTGCTCTCATAACAATAACACATAACACATTGGATTGACCATTGCTCAAAATCTACCTGCAGATTTTGAAAAAGTGTAGTTATAACCACTTTCACCTGTTTAACGCATACATAAATTGAACAAATTACCCACATGTTGAAAATCCCATGATTACAAATCTCTTAATGCTAAAGAAATCTCCCCTTTCATACTAGATTTAATTGCCTATTGCAACTTAGAATAAAACAAACATTGCAGCAAGAAAAAAGCAACTCCCACCATTCCCTAGCTCCAGAAGAAAGCAACTCCCACCGTTCCCTAGCTCCTATTACAGAGCTCAGTGTTGTACTATTCATTCCTGCCTTGAGGGGAGATCTGTCAGGACAGGAAGAAGTCTTTTCCCTGTTCTTTTTGGACCTATTCCCATGAGACAGTGACTTCAATAAAAGCTAATGGTACTCATCAGGAATGGGCTTTTGTTAATAAATGGTGGAGAAATATAATCTTAAGTCTAGCAATTTTGCTGCCAACTGAATGAAGGAATTAGCAGTGATTCAAAATAACCAAAGGAGCTGCACTTAAAATGACAGTCTGTTGAGATCTCCTATCTTTCCAAAAAAGCAAAAAAAAAAAAAAAAAAAAAAAACCTTTGACCCCAGGTACCTTCTTTGTTGCTTCTCATATTTCTTCTTTCTATCATTTACAAGATGAATTTAGGAGGTAGAGTTTATGTTCTACCCCCATTTCATCTGCTTTTGCCTGCAATTGAAGGTCTGTCCCTTTCACCAATTTTGCTCTCATCAAGGTCTCCAGCAATTCCTTCAACTCCTAGACTTTAACTCGTTCTCCATCTCTCTTGACCCTTTTTGGATTCTGGGATTTTGAAAGGTTGCATCATATTCAGCTTAATGCCCTGATCCACACAAGTTGCTCTTGCTACTTTCTGCCGCTACTGCAATTTCAGGGCTTTTTTACTTATGTCTCTTGGTATACTTCTCTATAAAGTTTTAT
Source organism: Nothocercus julius (assembly GCA_013398735.1). Lineage (NCBI taxonomy): Eukaryota > Metazoa > Chordata > Aves > Tinamiformes > Tinamidae > Nothocercus > Nothocercus julius. Next base: position 30,444 of record VZSV01000023.1, on the reverse strand, counting down.
GACTGCTCCATTACTTCCTCTATTTCCTTCTTTACCCATTTGCTCTGTGATGAATGGTATATGTTTTACTTAATATGCTGTGCGAGTCCTCTGTTAGACTGTCCTGCTCCGTGCGACTGGGTTGCAGAAAGAGGCTCATCTATTTGCCCATTTCCAGCAACTGCACATTGCGGTAGGTTAAAGTCTCTGGTGGGAAAGGGAAGCTGATCCGCTCGTGAAAGCAACTGGCCATGCTTTCCTGGGAAGCCACCCAGACTACAGGCCAGGCAAAAGTTACAGAGAGGGAGCAAGGAAGAGGCCAGGAAAGAGTGAGTCTAGCATTAGAGGTCATACGAAGAAAGAGGTTTTCCCTGGACTAGTGAGTAACCATGTAAAAGCTGTTCAGACCCAGAAGGAAGAACAGAGAGGGTAGGGAGGCATGTTTGCTTTCTTATCCTTCTATGTAAATGTCCTATTTCAGAAGACGCCATAATATAGTTTTGTTCAATTAAAGAAGCTTTAGTTTATAATGAGATATCACTTGGGAGACTGCAAGCTGCTTTGGCTGTTTTGGTACACTCGTCAAAAAAGAAAAGGAAAAAAAAAAAAATAAAGCAAAGGAATTCCACCACAAATTGTACACTTACAAGGCTTTACCCATCATCTCTGCAGAAGTTAGCTGAAAACCTGCCTCTCACTCCTGACCAATGTGCTCTCTCCAGTCCAACCTGCCTCTGCCTCTTCTGGATGTTGCCTCACTTCAATGTTCACACAATCAAGAATTTTTCTTCCCCTTTCTATTCAGGTTCTCATTCTCTACCACTTTGTCACTCTTAATATCCCTTAGCACACAAGAAACTTTCCTCAAATCTTGAGTCTCCCACGTTGAGGCTGTATCCATATGTTGCCCTTTTTCTTCTTTCCAGAAGACTAATTCCTATACATCAATCCCTTTTCCACTGATTTCAGTGGCTACTCTTCACCATTTCAAATGCTTTAGCATGACACACTTCCACCATGTATAAATGAAAATACTACACATGTGCCAGTATGATATAACCATCCTGGCCCTTTGCCTTTTTATGTTGCTGTGCAGAACAAAAGTTTAATGGGATTCAGTTTAGGACTAACGGATTTCACCCAGGTGTCCACACATAGGCGTTCACATGGATACTCGTTGTCTATACTCATAATCAACACTGCGGATCCAGTCAGTGCAATCAGTGGAGACTAGATTCAGCTTGGTTAAGGCAAGACTGACGGCACAACTCTACTAAACACAGTTATTTTATGTCATATGCACTAGAATATCCATCCCAGCTGACACTCCAGATGACCACGGGTCTCCTGCAGGCCCAGAGAAACAACTACCAGCCCATATAGATGCCTTAGATTCTCTGGAGTACCTCAAACACTTTACACACACAACTGAATTGAATCCATACCAGTAAATAGCTGAATGACTCCCCTCTCAGCTTAACTGATTGTATTTACTGACAAAAAGCTTAGGCACCCTGCACACTAGTTAACATTCAAATGTAGCATCTTCTTCTCAACTTGAATTGTAACTGTTGTGTCCTGCAAGATGCACCATCAGCACTTTGTTTGTGGCCACTGAAATTCTATAAGCAGTAACAGTGATGAATATTTGCCCTTCAGTTGTTTCACAATGTTATTATTTACTTCTCAATCTGAAATTAAGCTGGATTTTTTTTTAAAGAATCTACCCTATACCTTGCTCATTAGATGCACAGGGTATAAGATTTTGTCTTCAGCAGCAGCAAACCTCCAAAGCTGCCAGAAGAAAAAAAATAAAGTAAGATCTTGCAAATCCAATGTGATAAACAAGTCACTTAGCTTTCTTTGCATGAATGGATTCAGTATGTGTGGATGTTTAGCGCACTTCTACAAGCTTTTATGGATCAACAAGTCACTTCATTATTGCGTTATTTGACCAGAAATGAAGTATGGCCTAATGCCATTTGTTAAAAAAAATAAAATAAAATAAAAAAAACACTCTTTTTTACTTAGAACCTCAAGCAAATCTGCAAAATGCAAAATATGTTAAAAAAAAAAAAAAAACATACACCTGGGGATGCTAGATTTTTCCTGTGATGGATAACAACTAATTTGAAAATAAGAAACAGAATGTTTCGTTACCCTGCTATCTCCATAATAGTATTAATCTGCTCTGGCAACTTTACTACGACATCCAGAAAACCACTTCAAGCTGTAGTCTTATAGATCCCCTCAAAGAAGAGGAATAAAATGAGCACAATGCTTCATTGTAAAATCGGAACATCCGTTGCAATTTTCTAATTCCATTTATGCCTTGCCTTAAGAAGTGACTCATGTAAATACTTACACAGGCAACTACAGAAAAAAAAGCTAATTATAAATTGGATCTCAATACTTCTTTGCCCAGTTATATGACAAAGAGTTCCTTATTTGCAAATCTTGCAGCAGCAGAGTACAAAATCCTCTTTCAGATTCTACTGAAATCAGTATAAATTAGGCAAAGCAGAAAGGCAGAAGCACCTCCGTGCACTAGCAAGAAATCAGACGCCCATGAGAAATAAGTTTTCTAATTTCTTCAACAAGAGGCAGAGTCTACAGAGGAAAACATTATCTGGGGTCAAAAAACATCTCAAACGCTGCAAAAGCGGTAAGGTAGCTGATCAAGAAAACCCCTTCAGGCCTGGACACTGGGTTATCAGTCAGTCTTTGCTCTCCAGGACGATGAGCTCCAGAAGCAGCAGCCGTCAGGGTGTCACGGGGCTCCCAGGGGTGGTGGTGGGGGCTGCCCAGGCCCAGCCCAGGGGACATGGGGCTCCGCCATGGGGCCAGGCCAGGCAGGTGGGCCCGGCTGGGCCTGGGCTCCACGTCCGGCAGCAGCCAAGGTGAGAAGGCCCCGCGCGGTTTCAGGGGTCCTCCAGGGAGCCTTCATCCAGCTCCTTCCCACAGAGGTCCAAGGCCGGCTCACGTACCTGCAGTTTTGCCATACTGACTCCCCGCTTTAATCCCAAATCTGCTTTTCTCACTAACACTAGCGCAAAGTTTCCTTTCTGCATTTGTGATTTCTCCAGCTAATCCTGTTGGAATACACTGTTTTAAATGACAGCTAAAAAAATGTATTTCTGCTCATGGTCAAACTGGACCTGCCAAAAAACAATCCACTCGATAGCATAAAAATAATTCTAACCTTGGATAACATTTGCATACATATAAAATATACTTATCACAGTGCTATCACAATCTGTAGAAAGTTAACACGCCGTCTGCATCCTGCGTCTAATGCTTAGCTACACCAGTAAATGATGGAGAAATACAGAAGCAGAAATATTCTGTCATGGATATTCACACCTGAAGCTTTCGGAGTTCACAGGAAAACATCCTGGCTGTCATTTCTTCCATTTGTTTTCTTGTCATGCAGTAAACTCCATTATAAGGTCCCAAAAATGAAGTGTGGTGATACTGCCCAACACAAACCACAGACTGTTTCAGCAGAAATGAAGCCTACGCAGATTTAAGGGCAGATATTAAGTAGACACCCTTCAACAGACTGTCAACTGTAATGCAGGGCAAAAACAAAACAAAACAAAACAAAAAAACCCACAATTTATTTGCAGATGTATTTACACTTCACACTTGACGTCTTCTCCATTCTGTGACTTAGCCCTATGTACTTTCTAGCTACTCTGGGCTTGTAAAAGATTTGCAATAGATATTCACTCTTGTGATCACCTACTGATCACGTGCAACAGTAATTCACGTGGTCCAGCTGCCTACCCACTCCCCTTAACCTCTACCAATGTGGGGAAAAGCCCTGAAATGGTGGTTCCGATGAAGGTAATGGATCAAATGATACTGCTGAAAGTTTGATCTGCTCAAAGTCAAGATGATGCTTAAAGGGCTTTTGGATTACTTCCCATTAGAGCAATAACTTGGAAATGTTCTGTTATGGGCTAAAAAGAAAAAAAAAAAAATTCAAACAACTGTTAAGTCAAAGCAGCCACTGCAAACAAAACTCGACTGCAGAATGCTTTATTTTCATAGCACAAGTCACAGCTGAAAAAGATTCTAATTACAGCTCTAGTGCAGCTCTATTCATTACAGCTCCATTAATTAGAGCAAATTTTTGTGATTTAACTAGTTTGGCACTTAGAAGTGCTGTTCAATTATGATCCATTCCAGAACTTTTTACTTCTTCAACAAGCTGATGGACTTTGTTTGTATTGCACTTATTACTAGTCTCTGAGCTTTTAAGTTAGTGCTCAGTCTACAAAGTTTTGCACTTGCCCAATAAAGTTAAACAGATATTTAAAAAAATAAATAAGACCACCAAAACTTGCAATCATGGAAAGATTGCCTATGCAAGAACTGAGTAAAGCAAAATGAAAAAAGACAGACTGACCTCAGGATTTGGTTCACTCCCAGTCACTGTCCTATCTTTCAAGCCATTGTGGGCAAATGGGGTTCTCTTATGCCTGTGTTTCAGCTGGAGTTCTGCCAGTCAGGTACTAGTATTTAGGTATTTAAAATCTGCCAGCACACCTCAAATAAAGGCAAGAAACTGAAAAACAGTGTGCAAGGCAAAAACAAGCTATTTAACTCAAATAAAACTGAAAGAAAAGGCAGTCCGCATCATAACATGACTGCGGGGGCACCACACTCCTGTGGCCAAACAAATTGGGTATAGAGGGGAAGGGTTTGAGAAGAGAGAGTAGAAAAAATGAGGAATTTGATGAAGGTGTAAAGCAGAATGACATATATTTACTCACAGTTGAGGTGCAGATGGGTAGCATGACTTCATATGACTTAAGTCTTGAATTTCAATTCAAGCTATAGACTTGGAATAGCTAATAGACTATTCTTGTCTTGTGAGCTAGGCTGTGTACCTGTATCAATTAAAATTTAGGAATACTCTAAATTAATATTACGGGAGAGCAGATAATACATTCATACCAAATTGTAAAATCTCCGAATTTCTATACAAACACAAATTGCACCATAAACACTAGTTCTTTTTCTTTTAAACTCTTTTTATATACGTACACATTCTCAGATAAATTTTTAACTACATTACAGGGTAGTTAAAAGAACTATGCAAATTTTCAAAGACATATTCATTTTTAATGGCATGCAGCCATAACATGGTTTAACCAGATTTCTGCAAGTTCTAATGACTATTTAAATAAATGTCACTATCTACAGGAACATATGTTAACAGAAACTCTGTGCATGAGTGTACACACGTGTACGTGCTAGTGGGATACCGAATTCAATTAGCAAGTCCCTATTAAAAATATGTCCATACAACAAGAGCAAGCTAAGTAAAAATATCTCAGACCTGACAGAAGTGGCAGTGAAGAGGCCTAAGTTGTAGAAATCGAACGAATATGCAGAAAATCATTCCACCTCTATGTAAATATAACCTCACACTGAGAAATATTCACTAATAAATATTGATGCTACTATAGACAAAATTTGTTTGATGAAATGATGCCATAAACGTGTTTAATTACCCTGTGCTCAGGATATATATTGGCCTAAGAAGAAATATTGCTTGCAGTGTTTGGAGACATAAAAACCTCCAGTGTAAAGACACATAAATGGAGATGTAAATTACCTGCCCGTACATGCCTCAGATCTCTTCTCCACCCAAAATCCAGAAATACATACCTGCTACGTCAACCAAAAAATAAATCGTGGGATATTCAAACAATATTAAGGGATTCAGACAATCATTTATCATTACACCTAGAAAGAAATTAGATACTTGTCTTGTTATATTAACACACATTGCCAAAAACGGTTTTAATCAGCATAGTAGTCATGTTGACATGTGTCTGCTGTAGCCCTGGTTGGCAGTGGTAACTACAACATTTAATATTCTGCTCATGGCCTGTTGTCTGAGGGATGGTGAGCAGCTGTTAACTGCTGACATGACGGTGAAGCAGCAGATACGAATCTACCATCTGATCTGCTGTATCTTAAATATAGGCAAAGCTGTCATTACCTCCCAGCAGTGATCCAGAGGCAATATTTGTCCAGGCTGTCTGATTGCTTAACATTGTATTACATTTGAGTTGCAGTAACCTCACGGGAAGATAACAACAAAACCTCCCTGTTCCAATATATTTATAAACTAATCATGAGCTAGTTGTGGGCAACAATAACACACAGTAACACAATGTCAGGCTTATACCAGCTAACGTTATGTAAGAGGAAGAAGATTATATATATATATATAAAAAAAAATAAAAAATAAAAACAAGAATAGAAAATGAAAAGAAAAGGCTAGATGCTAGAGTATTCTCTGTTTAAAACTTGTGCCTCTTAAAACAACCAGAGAGCCAAATTCAGCAGTGACGAACTGTGGCATCTCCTAAGCTTTAAGGCCGTTGATATTCTCACTTTGATGCATTTGATTCAGGTGGAAGCCTGAAATGTTCCAACCCCTGTGCTCCTACTATCACCACACGCTTGGAGCACTTCTGAATTGGCAGCACAAGCTACTCATTTTTCTAGTGTTGTAGAAGATCACAGTCAATTATCCAAGAAATCTCCAGGTCATTCCATCTTGTCCAAACACACAGAATACTTGAGCTATTATAACATTCTTCCTAATGAAGCCTAAATATTTCACTCTTATTCCTTCAAGCAGTAATTGGAACAGAATTTTATCAACAAGAGTCAACTCAAGGGATAACACAGCCTTTGCAAAAAGAATAATGATTAATGTTTGTCAGTCACAGTATAAATTGGAAGCCCACAGCTCCAGGAGTAAAAATAGCCCCCATTATGTTTCTGTGATGCAGAGCTGACTAGGTGAATTATTTTGTAAGATCGAAACAAAACATTGACATTGGGCACTGTTATAATCAAGTCTTCATCATTCAATATCCTAGTCTAGGTCCAGCCTAAGGCTTGGTCTGGTTCTAGCACTAGTTTTGCCCTTGGAATCATAGAATGCTTAAGGTTGGAAGGGACCTTTAGCAATGATCTAGTCCAACTCCCCTGCACAAACAGGGTCACCTAGAGCATGCCTTCCCTGAGAATGGTAGCAAGTAGTCACTGCTGTTACTCCTCTTACCTTCCATCGCTGTTTTTCTGGATTAGATGAAGCCCTTGACACTGAAGGCTGGTACATCAGGGGTTGATATCGAAATCTTAGCTCTGTAACATTCAGGTCCTCTGTCCCAGGCTATGTTCCTGCTGCTCAAAGCAGCTGCTCAAAAATTGGCCAGAGAAAGACAGGAGTAAATGCAGGAAAAAAAATGGCCAACTCCAGAGAGGAAAGGGGCAATGCTAAGTTGCTGCAGACAAGGAGGGACAGCCTAAAGAGAAGAGGTTTGAAGAAGTAAAGAGGAGTATCCGGATGGCCTGTGTAACGATCGCAGCCCTAGATTCTCTTTCAAAACCTGTTTCTGACTGGCTGGACTTCAACCACACCACAACAACAGGCAGATTTCTCCCTCCATCTCATACCCAGCAGACTAGCTACAGACACATTTGCATTTATTCGCGTCACCAGTATTTGTTTATTGATTTGGAAAAAGGAACAGGGTATTTGCACATACTCATCGAGGCCACAACTGAAGGCAGAGCGGCTCTGGGCACCCTCTCCAGCAGCGAGCGACCACAGGGCACTACAGTGCGGCGCACAGACCCTGTCGTGTCCCTGTTGCTGGCCAGATCCCCAAGAAATTTAATCTCAGGCAGTCAAGAGAACAGAGAACCAGAGACCACTGGCTAACATGTAACTCCTATCAGCATCCAGACATTCACTGTCTCGTATGCCGGATGTTGCATTGGAAAGCAGAGAAGGAAAAAGGAATAAGCTTGTGGTTTTTCACTTAAATATCATGAATTTAGTGAAAATGGAAGGCCGGATTACAAAAGGTAATGTCTTCCTTCCTTATTCTCAGTAACAGCGCCTGTGATTCACTAGGGAAAATACGCAGAGAACCAGTGATGAAGCTCTTCTGCAATGGAGGTAAATGAAGAGGAGGCTAAGAGCTAGTAATTACATGGAATAAGGAATCATTTCACCTTTCCATGCACATTTTACAACTTTGGCATTATATGGGATACCGTTAAAAGGAAGAAGAGAAGCTAAGTGGTTATAATTACTGCTTGCTTAAACAACCCAACTTACATGCATAATAGTCAAGACCTTATTTTCTTTCTGCTTATTATTCTGTTATGACTAAAAATCTCCTATTCTGAATTCACACCAGGGTGTTTGTACAGAGCTTTATATAGGAAAAATAACGGTATACTGCATAGACTTTTAAACAATACTAAGAGATCACCTTATTTGTAACACGGTAGAAGGCTTTAGTACTTAGTAATTTTCATGGCAAATTAATAGAATACCTAATCTGAAATAATTATTTTGGAATACTGTCATTTTTCCTGAAATCAATCATCAGATGATTAATTAATATCCTAAACTCTAATGGTACTTTCATCACAAAGTAAGAAAAGTCTACAAAGGGATTTAATAGAATTATTATTTCAGATTACTTATTCTAGAATAGGTGTTTGAATGAATTTCCAAGCAAAGACAAACCCCTTTGCTACAACAGTGATACTGGAACTCCACAGGAAAGATCATCCGGCTTATTCAACATGTAGTATTTCAGCTGATAAAATTTTAGGGTGAGCTGTAGTTTCAATGCAGATGCAGGGCGGACACTGACAGGGGTCACACAAACAGTGCCGTTCTCGTGCAAAAATCAGACTCGGGACTGTCTGATGAAGGGACTGGTGCATCTCACACAAGAGGAGCTGGGACTGTTCAGCCTGGAGAAGAGAAGACTCGGGGAGGATCTTATCAGTGTTTAGAAATGTCTGAGGAGAGGGTGTAAAGAAAACGGGGCCAGACTCTTCTAAGCAGTGCCCAGTGACAGGACAAAAGGCAAAAAAATGGAACCACAGGAAATTGAACATAAGAAACACTTCCAACTGCAGCTATTCTGCAGCTCACCAAACTGCACAAGAGAGGGGGGGAAAGGGAAGCTTTCCCCGTTTTACTTAACAAGCAAGAGACATGGAACTCACTGAGGATGTAAATGACACCAATTAATTCGTGAAGCAATAGGAACATGATCCTGTATTTCACTCCTAGACTTTTCGTTATGAAGCACACATAGGTGGGTTACATCTATTCCACTTCGTAAAATAATTATAATGTCTTTGCAGTAGCAACTGAAGAGCTGGGGTCCCAAATGCTAGACAGCGTGTTCAGGATCACACCCAAGACACACTCTTAGTGAATATTTTCATATTTCACCTTAAAAGCAGGTGCCCCAGCAAAGCGCCTGCCCAGCACTCCTGCCCTGCAGGGCTCCCTGAGCCCCAGGCTGAACCGAGCTGAACTACGTGATGAATGAGCCTCTTGGGGGCCGATGCCATTTCACTTCTCCAGAAAGGAGATGACCTGCCATTCCCTTTACTTTTTAGCAAATAAATGTAATATACACTCAGTCTGATTTGATTTTAAAAATCCCTAACGATTTGGTTGTCTACTACAGCATACTCTGCATCAAAAATCACGTAAGCAAAGACAAAAAGAGACAAGGTAGATGTGAGCGTTGGCCTCAGTTCCACTCAGAAGCAGCTCCGAAGTTTTAGATGCTCCTCTGCATGCCAGGCTCTGGAAGCTAGTTTGCTCTTCTGCCACAGCTGAGGTGCTGACTATTGCTCCTATAGAGATACAAATGTGAGGGGAAGTTTTTTGGCTACCATGCTATAGATGACATTATGGTATATGTAACGAAGTTTGGCACTGTGGTATATGTAACGAAGTTTGAAACATTTCCTTTTATTAAGTATTATTGAGTATTAAAAACTTCAGCACAGACAAGGAAAGTATAAAAGATATAAAAGGACTTTTCCACATAACCACAAAAAAAAAACCCCACAAACAACAGAAAAAAGCACACTGAACCCTCTTGTTGCTAGTGTTACCAAGAGACTCTTTACAATCAACAGCCAGTCAATTTTCATGACAATTAGTATAGCAACAGCATTATATTAAGATTGTACTTCATTTTATATCGTTACAATTTTTTTTTTTTTTTTTTTAAAGTCACAAAATTTTGTCTGATCTAGTACAACTGACGAGGCCAAGTAAACCACAGGTAGCAGAAGATGCATCATTGAATTCCAAGAGGAGATAACCCTTCCTTTGGTGGCCCAGATATACCTTAAAATCTCATTTCAATGGACAACACTAATACTATTTTCCAGTCTGCTGTGTCCTACTACATTTGATGTTTGACAATTTTATTGCTGAAAACTATATAACATGAGAAATACAGAAACTGTAAAAGAAGAAAACAAAAATGTTATTCAAGGGATTCACACTGAAGGTTGCCACAACATGGCAATTCTCATGTCCTGCACTCTGGACTGGTTGTTACACATAGACAAGTCCAATGCAGAGACAGAGTTGAGAGGCACAGCTATACAGGAAAGGAAAGATGAATCCAGGATCCATACTCTGATGCATACATAAGAGCAACTCCAAATAAAACTCACTCATATGTGTTTTCTTTAGTCATTTAAGATAAGGACTAAATACACTAGTTTACAACCTCTCAAAGCTTAACAGTCCAGGTGTATGAACATATCTTGACTTCCCATGTCAAAACTTAGCTGAGAAAGCTCTTCCAAAGATAAGAAAACTACAAGCTTTGGCAGGCTATCTTCCCTTCTTTCCCCTAGCAGATACTAATATTTTGGGGAAAAGAAGAATACATGCTGAAGGATGATTTCTCTTTCAGAGTGTGACCCTGGAATACGAAGTGAAACTTCCAAAGGCAGAAGAGGTAGCAAGGTGCTTGACTTTCAGTGAAAGTCAACAGGAATCGAGTGACAGACTGTCATTTTTAGTTTATTCTAATGAGAAGTGAGAGCCTAACTGCACATGATCAGAGAGACCTCCACACTTCAGACTGACTTCAAAGAGAGTGGAAGGAGGACAGAGCCTGATCGGGCTTTTAAACTCTAACTGCCAGCCCAGAAAAGAAACCTAAGCAGCAAGAGGAAAATGTTGTGTCAAAACAATTACTTGCATGGGAAAATTATAGTTACCCAAATCAGGAATAACATTCACTTATTTACAGGGCTCTTACCCCCCTCCAATCAAGCAAGCACGCAAAGTGTATGTTAAGTTCTAGCTGCTGCAACATGCAAGTCCCCTCCCAGCTGATGGAAACTGTGCTGCACTTGAGCATCCCTACAAAGTTTTACAAGGATTTTTGCCCTGTTCCAAAACCTATACTTCCAGTAAAAAGCCTGCATTACTGTACTTGGTTTCAGTACTTACTGTTTCTGCCCACAACAGGCAAGCAAAAGTGGTGGGTCAACCTCTGTCCCTCTCTGTTCTGTTTTCCGACATTCTGCGAGAGGATCACAAAGAGGAGGTTCCTGCACTAACATGGGGCCGGCGGTCCCAGCTCTGAACTATATTCAGTAGGCAGGCAGGCTACTCTAAAGCCTCGCACCAACCAATTTGAGATGCATGAGCTCCTGGCAGCAAAATAATTATTTCCTCAGAGGTTCTTATTGTTCTCAGCACACCGTGAATTCTGTTCAAGTTCCATGTCAATTTATCACTCTACATTACTTGCAGCAGCTGACATCACGAGTGCAATCGTTAAAGAAAAGGGAAATTATTTCTGCCCTTCTACATTGAGATTCCCCTTCCCCTGCAGATGAGTGCAGTGAAGGGAAAGAGCTTTGAGCGATCTGAACTCACAGATTGCCTCTTTCTATAAAAGCTTCACAGTTGTCCAGCAAACCACTTTACCTGCCACAGCTGAACAGTATCAGGTACTACAGCGACCCAAAAGGGAATATAAAGTATGAATGTGAGGACAGAAATACTTTCAGAGTGCAACCTAATTCTTGCCCTGTATATGCAATACTTCCTTTGGGCTTAATACAGCCAGGTGCTCAAGTGTGCTGGCCACTCTCCTCCAAAGCATTTCAATATGTGCTCATTATTAAGCACAGGCAGTTTGGCGCAGAACAAAGTGCTCTGCTGAGAGGAAGCCAGAGTACCAGAGCCCACCAACCTCGGTGCCACAATGCTGATCCACTGCATGATACATCATTTCTTCACATAAATAATACATATTTTTTAAATCAATAATGGGGCAGTAAGTGTGGCCTAAAATTAACGATGTCCCAAAAAAACGGGGACTGTTTCCATGGAGTTAGTTACTCAGTGTCAATACAAAAGTGTTTCAACTTCAGCTACAATCAATCTTCAATTTGAAGTTAAAAAGCAACTTAAAAGGCCACTGTTTCAACAGAATAAAAAACATTGTGAGGTACGTGAGTTGTTTTAAATATCCATCGTAAAAGTCAACATTACTATACTTTTTTCCAAAACAACTAAATAACCATTTTTAAGCACAAAAAAAAGAAACAAGATGCTTCTGCAGAGACTCCGAAAATTCTGTACCTGCCCTTGAACTCTCGCAAGCTCTTTGCTGATTAAAGAGACATGACTAATCCTCATCACCAGTAAAAGGGACAACAACATGTATTTAAATCAGTGTGCTAAGACCCAAACATCTATGGAAAAGTACAGGAAGCAGCCACGCGCTGCCTGGTAATACCTGGCTATATTGGAGCGACACGAACTAGAGGCTACTCCGGCGCAAACAGCTTAGAGTCATGCGGAATTTGAAGCGATCAACAACCTCTCTGGCAACACTGCTAACCTACTCCTGCAGATGCCTCACGTATGGATGTATTTCTTTATTATGTTAAACCAGGCAATATAGACTTCTTACTCAGAGGCTATCACCTTCACATTTGAAATATTTTCTAAGTAATGAGTGTTAAGACGCTTTGGTTCTATCAGTTCAACAACATGCTATTGATTTCAGCACTTATATGAAGAGCCTTGCCATAAACGTTATCACAGGACAATGAAGTAGCTATAAATGTACTACGTGAACAAAGATATTACTCTAGTAAATGAAAATTCTGGGTTTTAAGCATTAATTTCAAATATATTTCATATCTTCCATCGTACTACATGTTTACTGCTGATTGATGGTGTTTATTAATGGAATAATCTAACTTTCACTTTTTAAACTATTACATGAATCTTCAGCAGTATTTCCAACAAGTTTATCAGATAACAGTATAGTGAGAGCAATGACTGAAGTAAGCTAAAGTGGCAGTCACCTTACATAGCAAAACACTGGCAATATTCACATCAGTGAAACTAATAAGTTAGTAATACTCATAAAGTCCATAGCAAGAATGAGAAAATCAGATCTGTACCACTGAGCATTATCCTAAATACATGAACAAGAGTGCCTGGGAAACCGGCTGTGATATCCATGGAAAAGGATTCCTCTGTATCACCTTCAGCTTCTCAGTTGTTTTGAAATACTGCTCATATCAGCTGTGGCCAGACCAGCAGGCTCCAACAATCTGCAGTTTTTCACACCACCAAATACATCCAGGTAATTGCATACCGGAGCGGGGCAGGAGGGATGAATCTTCCCTAAACCTAACAAGTGACTACTGCAAAATATGAGATTTATTATAACCAAGTCTTGTAGGATTTGACATTTACTTACACTGAAAAATCAAGTGTTGGAAGTGGTGTTTATTTTTGTAGCTGACATTTATCATAGTGATAATTTCTGGCCAGCTTCAATCTCTCTTCACTTCAACGCTCTAGATCTTGAGCACTGACTTTCTTATGAACCCTGAGGAATGTCCTTCTTCTCAAAGGCTAAATTGCGATTTTGGTCAACTGCCTATCCCTGCTGGAAACCCAAGGATCCCCAGGGCTGTCTCCCTCTGCTAGCCCATCAGCATTGAGAAAGGGACCACAGTCAGCTGTAGTCCATCTCCTTGTACATATACTCCATCAGATTTCTTCTAGAAGCCAAGTTAAAGAATACCTTTTTTAAACATATTATGCTATATATCTACACTTAAAACCTTCAAAGGGAGTCTACCATTTTTTCTTTTATATAGGTCCAAAGTTCAATTGTTCTCACAAATTAGAATATTGACTCTTGTTTCAGAGATGAACATGATTCAGTTTCAACTTCTTGTAATGCATTTGTCCATCAGATTGAAAAGGCCTTTGCCATCACGTATCTTTAATACGGCTTAAAATTTATATGCGATGGTCAAGTCATCTCTCAATTCCCCCTTTGTCAAATAGTAACAGACAAGTTTCTTATTATGACAGAATTATTTTGTACTGCACAGTCTCAAAGGTGCAGGATTTTGCTTTGACACCAGATAAGAAAATTGTCCCTTTGTCGTTTTCTTTGTAGTAGTCAGTCATGCATGAGTATCACAACATGTTAAAACTGAGCAATAAAACAGAAATACTTTCACATAACCAAAATACATATATGTTGTTGTATTAGGTATTCTCAAATTAGGTAATGCCTCCATTTCTCCGTTTATATAAAGATGCTACGTATTTCCGATTCTGACACCAAATCAAGAACCTTACTATATTATTTCAGTTCAGACTAAACCAGCCAGAATAGAATTTGCAAGTGATAATCAGATAACAAGGAAGATTTATGCCACAGAGAGGGTAATTTACAGATATATAATGTGTTATGAAATAATTCTACCTTGCAGATTAAAATCAAAATTAAAAATAGATCAGCACTCATTTCTGAGGAGAGTGAACAGGACATTATCAGAGAAAAGCAGAGACAGATCAAGTTTTCAATCAGAAGGTTTAAGAACTAGCGCCTTTCTGAATAATAAATTGCACCTTTACTAGTTAAAAGGAAAAAAAAAAAAGGAAAACCTAAGGATTGATAAAATATAGAATTCTTCTCATTGTTTTTAAAGCTGAGTTAATACAAAACAAAACCATAAAATGATGCCTCCACTGCAGAGAAGCAGCAGCTCAAATCTGATCTTTACTCAATACTTTTATGTCCCTCTCCATATATCTACTGCATTTCTTGAGCCCTTTTCATCTAAATAAGACTATAAATACAAAAAGTAAAATAGAAGGTAGGCAATAAATTCCCAGAACTGCAAGATGTAAAATGTATAAATACGGACCCTTCCAGATCTATTGCTTCTCGGTCTGACAACAGCCTTTGTCAGAGTGTTGAAATGCATCTGAAGGGTGCATTGCTGAAATATCTTGGTAGCAAATGCAAAGGTCAAACCCAAGGAAAACCATGGGAACACGTATCTAATGCACCATTTTCACCTTTCGCTAAAAATAGTGCAAGAGGTTCACAGGCAACAATGTAAATTAGCTTCTCACTGTGAGCTTGTGCAACTCTTTAGCATATATATGTGGAAAAAAAACCATAAGTACATTTACCTAAAGAACAGTTTAAGAGAGTTCTCAGATTAAAGTGATGCCCTTTCACCTTCTATTTAAAGAAAAAAAAAAATACATAGGAAAAATCTGAGGCTGCATGGATGCCTTAATGGCCCCCAGTACAAGCATGTTCTAAGCTGGACTGGTGACAGCTGGCTACACCTATCGCTACCACCTGCCTCTCAGGTAAAATGCAAGCCCCAAATCTCCCCATCCCTTACGATTGCTAAGGATATCTTTTTTTTTTTTTTTTCTCCTCTCTTATGTAGCTGGGTGTCCTGGCCAAAACCCAGATTTGGTAATCACACCAGGGGGCATCTTGCTGCCCTGAAGCTGCCTTTAGCAATTATAAATTGTGTTCATTTTCTTCCGTATGGCTACAGAGCAGGTAGTGCAAATGTGTGCATGTGTCCCAGAACCCCCAAACACTTCCCTTGAAGCTGGAGCTTCACTGAAGTGATACAAATACATGTAAAGGCCCTTCTCCAGAAACCCATCTAAACTATACAAACCAATAAATTCTTGAGTAACTCTACTTCATACCGCTGATTAAAAATATAATCAGTCTTCCTTAGCATGACAGGAAGACATGGACTAGGAGACGGAGATGGATCTATCTCCTGCTGGTGGCCCTGGAATTCTCCCAGATGGATGAGAATTATATTTATTACCCATGTAAATGAAAAATGCATTGTTTTTCTCAGCTGCTGTGATACAAGCTACATGCTTCTGATATAAACTACATGTTTCAAATGCAGAATGTGTAGGGTTAGAATACCTCTGTATGCGTTTTAAATGCACTGCAGTTTTGAGGAACTTGCTTTTGCATCATGAAAGATGCAAGAGAAAGGCTCATATTATTTGCTGATTTGCTTAGATTATTCTTGTTAAAACAGCTTGGTTTTGGTAAAAGAAGCAGAAAAGAAATTCATGAACTGAATGGAGAGAAATATGAAGTGATCAGGAGGGTGGAAGATGGTCAAGTGGCATCATGGGAAAGAACTGAAAAACTAGAGAGAGGAGTACAAAGGTCGGTACAGAGACAGGAAAAAGAACATGGAGAAATCAGAGCAAGGGAAGGAGTTCTCAACAAGGGAGTCAAAAGCAAACAGAAATTGAAGGAGAACCAGAGGCTGCAAATGATGCTCCCCATAGCCTCTGGATGGAAACTCTGCATAGAGCAGCTCCTGTGAAGTTGTCCTCACTGAGACTGGTACAAGCTTTGCTAACAGGAGGTAGGTTTTTCTCGCTGTCTGGGAAGCCCCGAGCCCTGCGGCGCCCTGACAGACCAAAATCCTGCCCTTGCAGAACTTGGTCCGGGTTTATTCCACAAGCCTCTCGCCTGTCTGCGTGGGGAATGTCTTCTTCCTGAGCTGCTCCTCCAAAACCCACTGAAGGCAACGTAAAGCCTGCTGCTGAGCCCCATGGCATTAAGAATACACAGGTAAAATCTGAAAAAGACAACAAAAAGCACCCCAACCCTTTCACAGGTTGCTTAGCTGGGTAGTGAGAACCGTGAGGTTTTTTGGCTGCCACAGACACAGAGCTATCTGTAATGCCTTTTTCAGTCTATTCAGGCACTTCTGAAGCTGAGAGAGGTTTAAGTTCTCACCTTGAACAAAACAACAACAACAAAAAGACATATAAAAGCCCTTCTAAATTCATCTTTGAAACAGAACTGCAGGGCATTTTATAATTAGCTACCAACCCAGGGAGAAAAGCTGCTGTATATCTGTATATCTCGGCAAACTTCATTTAAAAAAAAAAAAAAAAAAAAAAAAGGGGGGGCAACTATTCAGAAAATACATTAACTAGAATAAATCACCATTCCCTACTGGTATAGGCTGATTATCCCAATGCCTCAAAATCTGTAGCAGTGGAAGACCTGTGTTAGCTCAAACTAAGCAAACTCAGTGCCCAGAGGCTTCAATGCCACGTAATGGCACTCAGTTCATAACAGTTTCCAGTAATACTATATTTATTACTGATAGTAGCTGCAAAAGGCCCAACACTTCCTGCACACACGACCTTGCCCAAAGATGCTCACAACCAATTTCAAGATGGGATACCTTCCCCTTGGCAAAGCTCGGAAATGAACAAAAAGATACAACCAGGGAAGAAAGAATCATCCTTTCAGATCACAGCTGTTTCTGATGTGGTCATCTATTGCATTTTAATAGTGTCAGAAACATAACAAATCACTTCTGCCATTAAAAATTCTACAAAGAGACGATTTAGAATATATAACACTTCTTAGAAATGATAAATTTGCCCTTTCTTCCTCTATCAGCGTATATACCGCTTAATCAGTCTCCCCGCCAATTTCCTTTCACACTGGAAGAGAACATTTCCTGTCTTACACTTGAAAATATGAAACCTTTAAAACAAAAAAGCTCATTTTTTCCACTTCATCAGATGCTACTGCTGTTCAAACTCATCCCCAGGAATACTTCCTGTGTTTGTGTCTGCATGCGCTCCCATTTTCCCATGCCAAGAAATCAGCTATAAATGCCAAAGACAGAATTACTTCCTCCTCCGGGCCAGCTCACGTGAAAGTCAGCTGGAAACCACCACTCCGGTCGTTGTGCAAAATCACGTAGAAAGCAATAAAAAAAGGGTGATGCCAACTTCAGTAAAAAGAATCTCTGTTCTCCTACCTAGTCCTTTGAGATTAGGAAAAGGGGCAGCTGTAGCAGAGTTACTTTAAATTGTAAGTATAAATCAGCCTCAGAATCCAATAACCAACTGCACGTCTCTGCCTAACATGAGACGCAGAGGCTCTGGCTAGGCGCTTATTTCATCGCTGTCAGCGAGGGATGCCGCTCGTAACGGCTCCACAGGATGCTCCTGGTTCCCTCGATTCATACGGGTACGTGCCCGCTGCCCGCACTGCCACAGCCTCCTCTTTCCCACTAGAGGCACGGAGCGCTGCCAGCTGGGCCGAGCAGCTCGGGGAGGCTCTTTTCTTTGCAGGAATGCAGCCTCGCACGCCTGCACCGCGGCCTGGCCTCTCACACACCTGCCGCTCCCCAGGCATGGAGAGGAGGGGGCCTTGCTCAAAGGCACCCCTGCTTGCCCCTTGGCTGCGCCAGATGAAGAAGGTCTTTTAGAACATGTGCAAGTGGAGCGAAGCTGGAAGAAAAGACAGTTTCATCTTAGAAAACCTCCTCTGAGAAATGCTGATGCCCAAGCAATAGTTCGGACTATCTACTTTTGTGATCTTTGCGGTATACAAAACTTACAGCACACAGATTCATGTTTGTCCATTTATTCAGTATATCCTGGTGGTTTTATTTCAGTAGTTTTCTATTCCCTCCAAAAATGAGTTTTTCTAATATACGGCTTTCTTTTCAATAAGCTCTACATCATACAATCCGTACTTGGTGGACCAGAGCCAAAAGGGGGTTCGAGTTACTGCTTTACAGAGAACACACTTTTCTCTCTGGTAACCTTACACTAAAGGTAGAAGATGCCAGATCTGTTAGCCTCTTCCTTAAAACACCCAACAGGACCCTGCGTTAGAGGAGCAGCTGAGACAAGGAAACGCTCCAAAACTGCTAGAACCAGGAAGGCTCCAAGGAAGCTAAATGACAAATAATGTTGTTCAGATAGGAACTGGAGCTTTAAACATAATAGCTGGTGAAATAATAATTCTGTTTTACAGGACCACTGTGCAATGTGTTAAATGCTGCTGTTAATTTTGCCCCGAAACCCGATGCATCTGTGTGCTTTTTGCAGCAGTTGCAAATATAACTAAACAAATGGAATTCTATTTGTAAAGCTGGAAAACTTGAATCTGGATGTATAGGGCCCACAGAATTCAAGATTTCTCTAGATATAGAATTATTCCCAGCCCTCAAAAACATCTCAGGTTTTGTATGATCATAGTCTCAATGCTTTTTGTTTGCCAATCAACATTTCCAGCTTCTGCAACATCAGAGAGTATGAAACATTTACTACTTTCCACTGACTGACAAAATTAATTTGATTAACTTACCAGCTGTATGCTTTATATTCTTCAGAGATTATGCATATCCTTCTTTTCTTGTAAGGAAATTAAACAATTAGAAATATCTTCTGCTAAATGTATTTGGTGAGATAACAAACTCTGATCAGAATTAGCTATATTATTGCAGCTAAAGACAAGGGAGGTCCTTCCTTACCCAAAATTATAGTATTATAATTGAGTATGTCAATTAAGATTTAACCAAGATTTAGTAGGCAATAGTTCAGCCTAATTACTGCAAAGGCGCTGAGGCAAAAATATGTGCCTTTGTTCTTCTAGAAGCTGAGTCCATTTTACCAGCCATTTTGTACAGCAAACACTGCTTTGTGGGACTTTGCTGCTTACTTGAAAGACATTAATTTTTGCATCATCGGGCTAGAAGGTGGTACAGTTACTCCTGTAATTCATGCCACAGAAAACTGTATTTCCTTTGTGGTTAAATATAGAGACACATACACATATAAAAACATACACGCACACACACTTTATCTATCCATGGAAAATGTGAACGTATTTTCCTTCTCGTAGTCTGACACTAGAATTCATGGTACCACAATTCTAAACTCAAACTTCTGGAACTTGCATCGTGCTCCTGCAGACAGGAACATATCTCCAGGACTCTGAAGTTCTTGGCAGGAGACATGCTTCCGAGGCTCCAGACAGAGCTCACAAAGCCTCATCCTTAAAAGTGATTTGTGCTCCTTGAATGAAATGGAGTTTGAGCATGTGAAAGAGTTCCTAAGAACAAGATTGCCTCTCAAATGGTCAGAGGCCGTGCATCTGCCAAATAACCTGTTGACACCCATTTGATGATATCAAGTGGTGATGATTATTTAATGCTGTAATGATGATGAAGACAAGTAGAAGTACAGTGTCTATGAGAGACAAAAAGCATGGAATTATCCATAGCGGCTAATAATTGAATTAAGGGCCCCACATTACTTCAAAAGCAAATCAAGAAGGAGGAAGATCCACTTCATTTTTATCTTGCCAAGTGTTCAATAGCACTTGTTGGAGATGCATTTGTTTCTTATCAGAGGAACACTGAGGAAGTCTGGTGTACTGCCAAACACAAGCTGTATTACAGGGCATCTTTATG
>VZSV01000211.1:1254897-1280508 GCA_013398735.1 Nothocercus julius | reverse complement strand
CCCGGGTAGACCTGGCCTCCCCGGGAGGGCCCCGGCAGCCCGGGGGGGTTACGGCCGTCCCGCCTCCTCACGGGCTCTCGGGTGCCCCGTCCTCGCCTGGCGCTCGCAGCTCCCGTCCTGTTACCCGCGGGCTGGGCTGCTGGAGCCGCTCCCAGGGCAGCTCCTGTGGGGGGGATCCCAGCCCCCGGCTTCCCGTGGGATTTGCAGCACGGGGCTATGTCAGGCCCAGAGGAGCCCGGGATTCATCTCCGCTGTGTTTCGGTGGGATTCAGCCGGGCTGCTCACGGAGGATCCGGGCACTGGCTGGGGACAGACACAGCGGGATGCAGGGACACCCCCATCCTGGGCCCATTCCCTGCAGCTCTTTCCTGCCCTCCTGGAGCCGGTGTCCGGCTCAGTCCCCACTCCTGGCAGCCAGGATGGATGTGGAGTGGGACCGTTGGCGCTTCTGCCCGGGAAGAGGCCGGAGCAGCCCGGGCAGCTGAGGCTGCCAGCGCGGAGCACGGGCCGGAGGGGGCCACGTGAGCCGCAGTGAGAGCAGCCGCGTCCGAACCTTCTCCCGCAGGAACCGGCAGGGCCCTGAGCACGGGCTACTGCCGCCTGTGCCACGGGAAGTTCTCCTCGCGGAGCCTGCGCAACGCCTTCGGCAAGGTGCCCGTGGTGGGGGAGAGCTCGGAGAGGCAGCGCCGCGTCGACCAGGTCTTCTTCACGGACTTCCAGCGGCTCGTGGGGGTGGCGGTGCGGCAGGACCCCGCGCTGCCCCAGTTCGTCTGCAAGAAGTGCCATGCCCAGTTCTACAAGTGCCGCAGCGTCCTGCGCACCTTTATCCAGAGGGTGAACGCGTCTCCCACGGGCCACGCAAAGGCAAAAGGGAAGTACGTTGCGTTTCTTTGTTCCTGCCCGTTTTTTTTGGAGTAGCAGCTTGCCGTGTGTTTGCGCGCTCTAACTTCCCTGTGGAATTCCCGTGCGCCAAATCCCTGGGATAAGATGCGTTTTCGGTAGCTGAGGAGCGAGCGGGCGGCTGCCGCGCGGCCCCGCGAGCCCTCACGTGCGCTCTGCTCTTGCAGGAGCAGCGCTGCCCAGGCCCAGCCCGGCGCGGAAGGAGCCGCCTCCTGCCTCGGTGAGTAGAGCCGCGTCCCGTCCCGCTGCGCGGAGGCCTCGTCCCTCCGCAGGGCGCTTTGCCAGCCCAAACGCTGACCGCCCGCGTGCTGCCTGTCCCCTCCGCGCAGTCGACCTGATCACGTCGAGCCCGCAGTGCCTGCGCAGCTTGGTGGCGTGGGCGCACGCGCACGCGGGGGGCTGCCCGTCGGCGCCCGGCCTGCGCAGCGTGCTCTCCTCCGAGTACTGCGGCATCATCCGCGCCGTGTGGGGCTGCGGCGACGGCCACGACTACGTCATGGACACCGACTCGGACTGCAGCGCGGCACTCGTCGACAGCGCCCTGTCCGTGAAGCGCGAGTGGAGCAGGAGCGCGGCGCCGCGCCCCACTGACAACGGCGCCGAGGCTGCGCCCGCGCCCCAAGCCCAGCAGGCGCCACTACGGACAAGTCCTTGCCAGCAGCCGGCAAACAAAGGGACCACCGCGGTGCCACCGAGCCCGGAGAATGAGCCGCCCCAGAGCAGGGACCCGTCTCACTCGCAGCCGGACAGCGCGGCCTCTGCGCAGGACAAAGCCCTGATGCAGCCAGGGTCGCCGTTGGGCAGCGCCGCAGGTGGGGGATTTGATTCTGACCTCCTCCCAGGTGTCTAGGGAAGGGCTGGGGCTGGCAGGGCCGGTGTAGGGGCTGGGGTCGCTGCTCCTCGGGGAGGACGCAGACCCCAGCTGTGAAGCGTGGGTTACTTGGGAATATCCCCCTGCCTCGGGCGCGCGCCGTGGGTCAGAGCGGGGCTGGTCTGAGTGAGTCGCTTCACGCAAGGAGAGCAGATCCCTGCATCTCATTTCTCCCTCTGTTAACGAGGGCGAGAGTCGGTCCAACTTGGTGCTAGCAAGCGCTGTCTGCGCCGCTGCCCACGCGCCGTGGCCACCCAGGTGCAGTGCTGGCCGCTGTTCCAGTGCCGTAAACGCCCCGTGTTTATTTGTGCTAAACCCAAGCCCTGCCTGTGCGTGGGCAAGGAGGGGCCTCCGCGGCCTCGCTGCTGGGCAGCAGCAGCCTCGGGAGCCCCTTCAGGCTGCGCACCCAGGCTGGCCTGGCTTTGGGGGTGAATTAATCTGCTCTGGTGCCGTAATCTCTCGTGTCATCTGAAAGGGACGTTTGGGCATTAACACTGATCTTGAATTCCAGATGCTGGGATCTGTTTAGCTCTGCAGGTGACGTGAGGTGCCTGCTGCAGGTGTCCATGGGGGGAATGGAGGGGGTCCCAGCGTGTGCATTAACTAGTCGTTAACTTGCCCCCTGCACATCTCTACCCCGGGGCGTGAGCCAGCATGGGCGATGCCGGCGTCGCTCCCTGTGCTGGCTGCTTCTCTCTGC
This sequence comes from Nothocercus julius, assembly GCA_013398735.1. Classification (NCBI taxonomy): domain Eukaryota; kingdom Metazoa; phylum Chordata; class Aves; order Tinamiformes; family Tinamidae; genus Nothocercus; species Nothocercus julius. Next base: position 1,278,037 of record VZSV01000211.1, on the reverse strand, counting down.
TTTTCATTGTGACCGTGTTCTCCTTCATTCCCTAGGGCAGTTGAGTGGGAAGCAGGTTCTGTCTTCAACGTCGGATGAGCGGGTAAAAGACGAGTTCAGTGACCTTTCTGAGGGGTGAGAGAAGAGTGGGTTTAAAATAGCCTTAATGTCTTCTTTGCGAGTGTGAAATGACGAGCCCCGGGGAGCTCTTTCTCCGCAAGTGACCTGGTCCTTGGAGGCCCCTGGAACCGGCATCTGATGCGCAGAGCGGTTTCTGTGCGTGGCTGCGGCACAGCTTGCGCAGCGGCTGCGCTGCCCCCCCTCCCGCCGGCCCCGCTGCAGGGGCTGCACGTCGGGCTCGTGTCCCCGCTCGCTGCGGCGTCTCGCGCGTCGCCCCAGCAGAGCTGCTCGTGTTTCTTTCACGGACCCTCCAGTCTGGGAGCGGCTGCCACAGGGGCAGCCGTCACTGCCCGGCTCTGCGGTGACCGAGGGCCGCGGCCCCCATCCCTCGCTGGGGCCAGGCTCTCCAGCTCCTCTTGCTTCCAGCCAAATTCCCATTTGGAGCTGCTCCAAACCCGGACTCCAGAAGAGCCATGGGTGCGGGTTGCCCGGCCTGAGCGCTCAGGGAAGAGGTGGCATGTGGAGAAATCCTCCAATTTTCTCCCAGGGAAAGCTTGTGTAGCTGGAAGTCCCAGTGGCATTTGGACACAGGCAACGTAGCAGTTTTTCTGATCACTGGAATGGGGTGTAATTGCAGCAGATCAGGCTAAAAGCCTCTAAACGTAGGTAGTTAAAGTGAGACTTGTAGATGAAACGATAATTGCGTGTAGTCGTTCTGAGTCTAAGCTACTAAGGGCCAAGTGCAGACTTATTTCAGGGTGTCAGCTGAACCTGCCAGCTGTTGCATTAGGAATGCCACAGTGATCTCCTGCTGCCCCTTTCCTGGTTTCAGTCTTGTACAGCTTGAGATTAAAAAAAAAAAAAAAGTGGCCACTACGTCTGAGGAAAGCGTGAGTGACTTGCAGCTTAATTAACAGTGCCAGACACTGATCCTACAGTCCTGCTCTACAGAATTATTTTTCATGGAATAGAAAGTGCTTGCAACATCTCTCAACATTAAATAGATCTCTTCAGTAGTGGCCACTCTTTTCTCCTTATAGTGTTCTGGTTAGTCTTACAGAGCTCTAGTCCTAAAAGGAAATAATTTTGCCATTTGCTGTATTACCCCAAAGCAACTGAAGTCCCAGTGATAGTGAGGGAGGAGAAAACGTGAAGCCTCCTGCCCTTCTGTGAGGGAGAGGGATGTGCTGGAATGAAGAACAAGTGATGCTGCTGCTGCAGACCAGCCTTTGGGTTATTGGTGCTGAAGCATCAGCAAGTACTGCGTCAGTAAAGGGCGTCTTCCTTCTCTCCCAGGGACTTCTTGAGCGAGGATGAAAATGAGAAGAGAAACATGCAGTCTTCAGATGACTCCTTCGAGCCTTACCCTGAAAAGAAGTAAGGGGGTTTCCTCCTCCGAAACACAGCAGGGTTAACGAGGAGCTCTGGGAGGAGGCCCAGAGTGGGCTGGTGTCCCCCTTTGCCGGGGGCAGGAGGATGGAGCTGGGCAAACCACCCTGTTTTCCTTTGCGGCCTCAGTTCCCTCCTGTCTGCCCTGGGGCTAGCAAGGATTCCTTGGTGTGTTCCCATAGCTGCTGCCAGGGTAAAGCGAGGCCGCCTCCCTCCTCCCGGCCTCCTCGCAGCTCAGCTTGCAGTGCCCTTCCTTGGGCTGAGTTACGGCAGGTCAGGCCTCAGGCTAAGCCACCAGGTCAGGGGTAACGTGCAGGGACGAAGAAGTGGGAGGATTTAAATCCATATGAAGTATTTAATAACTATTGCTTGTTTTCCTCTTTCCTTCTGAGGGTTTCTAGTAAGAAAAGTGACAGCAAAGAAGCTAAGAAGGCAGAAGAGCCCAAAATAAGGAAGAAGCCAGGGCCCAAGCCAGGCTGGAAAAAAAAAATCAAGTGTGAAAGGTAAGAAGGGGGCCCCGGCTGGGCAGCAGCGCCGTCCCACCACGCCGGCTGACGCGCTCTGCTTTGCAGGGAGGAGCTGCCTACCATTTACAAGTGTCCTTACCAGGGATGCACGGCCGTGTACAGAGGGGCAGATGGCATGAAGGTACGTTCGGTGCTTGCTGCACATCGTGAACTGTGGCTTTGACTACTGAGACACAGATTTCAGTCACCTGGTGGCTCCGAGGTGGGGACTTGTTCTGGGCTCCAAAAAGCCCCAGGAGCCGCTGGGGCTCAGTCAGCTGCTCCTGTTCGGGAAGTCTGGCTCAGCAGCAACCCTCGGAAACGAGCCCCATTGGATCCTGTGAAGTCCCTGCAGTCAGGGATAATTTTGGATGCAAGTCCCATTTTTTTCCGCAGTGAAAGCACTGAGGTGGAGACCTGCCATGAGGGGTGTCCCCGGGGCTGGGGAGCCAAGTTTGTCATCAGGGAAAAATCCAGCCCTCATCTCTCCTGAATGATCAGCTGACAGCAGCTCTGACCTTTCTTTTCAGAAACATATAAAAGAGCATCATGAAGAAGTTCGGGAGAGGCCCTGTCCTCATCCCGGCTGCAACAAGGTGTTCATGATTGACCGGTACCTACAGCGCCACGTGAAGCTCATTCACACAGGTGTGTCACAGCCGGGCCCGTCACAGGCTGAATCAGGGGCAGGGGGAGGAATTTGGACTCCGCTGGTGTCACGGGCACTTGCCTGCACGTATTTCGTGTACTAACATACAGCAGAATTGATGAGTCTTTCCCCCTTTCCTCTGCAGAGGTACGTAATTATATCTGCGATGAATGTGGGCAGACCTTTAAGCAACGCAAACACCTCTCAGTCCATCAGATGCGGCACTCGGGAGCGAAGCCCCTGCAGTAAGTGCACACTGACCCCCGCTTCCTGGGCTATAAGGAGAGGGAGAGAAGTAGTCAAGGTTTACAGAGTTAAGGACAGGGACGCGACACAAGCTCCATCAGCAGCTGACAGTAGCAGGGCAGGATCACGGCCCCACATGGACTGCACTGGGTTTTACAGCAGGTGCCCTTTAGGGAAGATGTCTCTGAAGTCACTTTAAGAGGTGGTGGTTGTTCGAAGCCACCGAGTACCTAGGGCTGCTGAGGAAATCCAGCTTGGCGCGTGCAGCTCCTGGGACCAAATCTCATGGCTTCTGAGAGTAAGTATTGAAGGGCAGGATTTGTCTAATGTTTAATATGGACATTTCAGGCAAAGGGGATCCTGTAGTGCCTGAAAAGTAGAGATGTTTTGTGGTAACCTCTGCCCATTGCAGGCTTTCCTCTTTCTCAGAATGTGTTTTGTCCTGGTACTGTTTGTGCTCAGTCCTGATGTTTTAGACTTAAATGCTCACCCTCTTTCACACTGTCTGCTCCAGCCCTGGCACTTGCTGCCTTTTCTGAGGGAGGCCTTTGTCTGATCTTCTTGCATTTCTGATTTCAGCAGACAGCAAACAACTGCTCAGCTGTCAGAGCTGCAGGCCTGAGAAGAAGCGTGCTGCTTAACTGAGGGGGTTTGGGATGTTATAACCAGCCCTGTGCTCAGGCTGATGCTTCCTCCCCTTCAGCGCAGTCAGGCCTGGGGGTGCAGCTTGGGCTTGGTGCGAGGACTGTGTTTTGTCTTGCAGGTGTGAGATCTGCGGCTTCCAGTGCAGACAGCGAGCGTCGCTGAAGTACCACATGACCAAACACAAAGCGGAGACGGAGCTGGAATTTGCCTGCGACCAGTGCGGGAAGCGCTTCGAGAAGGCCCACAATCTTAACGTCCACATGTCCATGGTGCACCCTCTGACCCAGACTCAGGACAAAACCAAGGCACTGGAGCCAGAGCCCATTCTCCTCTTAACTACTTCAGGGACTACAGAAAGCCAGGCTGTAAAGCCCGAAGTGACTGCGCAGCAGGAGCCCACCTGAGAAGGCTGGGCAGCTTGCCCAGGCCAGCCTTGTAGAACCCCTACAGCCGAGTGGAGACTTTGAATCTACGTCTTAAGTCTCCCCAAGAACTCAGTGAAATTAGCTTCAGCTTGCTCAGAAAAAGCTTGTTATCATGCTGTGATTCTCCATGCTCACGTCTGATTCAGCAGTGTTGTACTAAGAGTCTGTCTACTCCGAAGGGACAGGTCTTTGGCAGCGCCCCATTGTCGTCCCTTTCCCCAACACACATGGTTGTAGAAACCAAGTTGTCCCACAACTGTTACCTACCTGCACGAGCTGCTGCCTGTGTCTAACTGCCTGTGGGGGCAGCGAGGGTACATAGGACAGTGGAGAAACTTAAGCAACATCTTATTTTGAAAGAATTATGATTCCCAAAGCAAGTCTAAAATGAAATTTGTAACCTACTTTTTATTGTAACGAGCTTCATTGTTATGCTTGTAATAAATTATTTACAAAGTAATTTCAATGAAACAGCAGTGGTAAGAAGGTAGCAGTGTGTCCATCCCTCCCACCCTCCTACTGTCCATAGGGGCAGCGTTTTCTGCTCTGTTTTCCTTGCCCATGGCCACCGTCCCTTAGAACAGCACCAGCTCTTCATCCAGCTCTAGGGCTGCGGCAGCCCTGGACCAGTGCAGGAGGGCACCTTGCAGCTCTGGGTCAATCTTTTCATACGTGTCCAGTAACTGAGGACAGGGAAAATGCCTGGTATTAGACCAAATCTTGCTTCCTCAAAGCAAGGTGGTGCAACACCAGATCACCTTGGTGCTGCTGCTGAGCAGACTGCAGTGAGAGGAGAGGGAAGCTGCTGCTGACTCGCACAGAAAAAAACAGGGTCTCGTGGCTGAAACCACAGTGGTTTCAGGAATGGTGGTTTCAGTGGTTGTAGAAATTTCAACACCTGCCACTTCCCTGTGCTTGATATTTCCCCTAGGGCCAAGCATTAAGCAAGGGGGACAGGGTGGGACTGCAGCAGAAGGAAGTGTTTATTGGTGCTGAGGAAGGCTGAGCCTGCAGCCTGAGTGAGAAGAGGTGGCTATTGCACTAGCTGGGCAGCAGGCACCCTCCCCTGGTCCAAACTGCCTCACGGAAATGGCATTTCATGGCACAGGCTGTTCCCGTCTCGCTGGACAGTGGAAAGAAAAGAACACCACATACCGGCTGTACCATTCCAAAACTTCTGGGGGGGCAACGTGGAATTGCACCAAGCAGGAACTGACGGGCCTTGGTGATCACTTCCAGGGAATCCACCTGGAAGAAGCAGGGCAGATGAGGACTGAAAGAAAGCAACAACCTCCAGGCCCCACTCATAAATGCAAGATGGGAGCTACTGTGCCGTACAGTGCTCTGTGTGCAGGCAGCTCAAGTGTTTGATGACTACGTCAATTTCCAGGTCCTGCACAAGCAGGACAGCACCTTTGTTTAACCATATGCTTTTACTAGACACAGGAGGAAGAAAAAAAAAAGGGGGGGGGGGGAAGGAGGGTCGGAGAGAAAAGATGGAACTTTACTCACATGCTCTGCGAGGCCTGGGCCTTGTCCTGCCTTATCAGCCTGTGGCAGATCTTCCCCTTCCAGAAAGAGCTGCAGCAGCTGCATGTACAGATCCAGTGCCACGCAGAGGAAGGCTGGCTCTCTAGTGAACAGCTCTTGGCGAAAGCCAGGGGTGAGGCTACAGGCAACCACACATGGTATCTAGTCAGCGCTGATTTCATGTTACGCTCACACAGTGTGTGTGTATATACACACACACACACACACACTCACTCACACAGGCAAGCACAGCTAATGCTCTCGCTGCCATCCACATCACCTTCCTGCAGGAAGGCAGGTTGCTCTGCTGCCAGGAGCGTGGAGGCAACCACAGACCCTTTTGCTGAGGGCACAGAGCTCGCAGGGAAACTGCTAGCAGGAGGACTGCCTGAACAGCAGCCCTGCCCCGATGGAGTGTCTTCTGCACAGCCAATGTAAGAGTCCATCTCACTTGCGGGCCAGCTGTACAACTGCCTTCCTACCAGCTGCTGAACACGCAAACCACTAACCACATCCTTCCTCCCAAACAAATTCCTTCCGAGACCAGCAGGACATACCTGTAGAAAGCAACAGGCAGGAGCCGGAGGTGATGGTCCGATACCGCACTGCGCAGAATACGGTATTTTCTAGGGACTGCAAAAAGCAAAATCAACCATCTTTAGTGATCCTCATGTCACGCCATGTACTTTTACAGCAGCACAGGGGCAGCAGTTTCCTCCCAGCCCAGAATAAAACATGAAACTTGGGTGCAGTGAATCCCTAGAGAAGCTCTTCCCTCTTAGGTTCTCTCTGCCAGATGAAACTACTGAGTTTCGGTCATTCCCTATTACCAGCTTCCACAGGGCATAAGTAATGTGTTCCTACCTCTTACAAAAATGTTTGTTCACAAGGGCCCATCAGTTCCTACTCATGACTACACTTATATCAGAAAGATAAGCCATTGCCACCCTGCAGTGCACTCTTCCACCGCTCGGAGGCAGAGCTTGCTCACCTTTTTCTATTGGATGAAGGAGAAGTGGCCAGGACACACCTCTCTCTTCCAGGCACTGCAAGATCTCCAGGGACCATTCCAGAGACTTCTGAAAATCCACTCCTTCCTGGGTGCCAGAAGGGACATGAATAGTTTGTTTTAAGTTTTAGTTACATTGAAACAGAAAAGAACAGAGTATTTCATTTGCATGGTAAGTGCTTAACTTTATCCCAAGTCTTTCCCCTCTTCCGATAGCCTGGACTCTTACTCAAGCACTCAGGCATTACAGCAGCCACAAGCTACCAGCTCCTCAGCACAACGAACCGAGCCGAGCACAGAGCTGCTCCAAGTCCCACGCACACCCCATCCTGCTCTCCGTAGCAGACTCTCTTCCCTCTCATCCTAACAACAGTGTGTCCTGGCTCTGGATGGGAGTGGGAAGGGGAATTGCATTATTCATTTTACTTGAACAAACAGATTTTTTTTTTTTTTTTGGTGGGGGATGGTGGTATTCCACATTCTTTCCCCATTGACTGTCTTTGGGGGAGATTGGAGAAAGTGAAACTGCAAGACTATTTTCAACTTGAATTTACTTCCTGGTCCCATCTGTTAGGTGACTACACAAATGGTTGCAGATGAGAAACAGCAAAGCGGCAGGAATAAGCATTCACAGGCAGGAAGATGCTTAGGGCGGACAGCTGCTGAAAGAAACTTGTCAAGCCATCTTTGCTCCCTTGTTTAGTAGTGTTAATTCACCCAGAAACCAGTGTCCCTCCTCATTTGGGATCCCTTCCCATGTGAAATACCACACATGTTTCCAGCCTGAAAAAAGTGTTTTAATAGATGTGAAATGCCACACCAAAGCCAAGATATGAGAGTTCAAACACTAGCCCAGAGGTATAAAGGAAACAGAAAACAGTGAGTCATGCAGGAAGACAAACAAAAGCTACCATAGTAAAGGGGGAGATAACATCAGTTAAAAGAGAATAGTTCAATCTGATATGAACAGAAAGACTTTCACCAGGCTCTGTCTGGGACATTGCTGATCTTTTCCTTCTGGCTGAACAACTACCAGCCTTCACAGTAGTGACACAAAGCATTTTAGGCAGCAAGCCAAACTGATCAGACACTTTCAGTGTCACGAGATTTCCTCAAGGGCTGAATTTACCTTTGGTGCTATTTTTGCAGAGATGAGATCCATGAGTGAGAAGAACAGGAGTGAAACCAGAAGCTGCAAGGGGAAGACTGCCTGTTAGTGACATCTGCAATGATGACTCAGAACTTGCACTTTCCCATCAGGAAATAACATTTAACCAAGTGCGTTCCCAGCACTGACCTGGGTAAAATACTAGCAAACGAGAATCTGGTCCCATGACATTTCTCCTTCTTCTCATGCAGCGACATCTGCTCTTTAAAGCTGTGTCTCACCTTACGTGATTCAGCATCTGACCTCACCCCAGTCTTGTGTACAGCACCAGCTTCTCTGCACACACAGATCTGTGCAATTCCACAGCTGGAGCAGTTTCAGGGGAAACTCAAAACCAGGCAGCTGGTACAATCTGCTGGACACCTAGTTACACTCAGCCCTCCCACTATTCTCATTCTTTCTGTTGTCCTCCTCCTCTTTTAAGGCATGGTTTTGAGACAGAAATTGTTTTTATTGCACGTGTACTAAGTTAACATATCAACTCCGTGAGAGCCATTTCCAAGCAGCTGTTCTTGGCCTTAGACCAGCACAACCAAAGAGGAGTTATTCCAACAGCAAGCAGAGCAGCTACTGTAACTGCAGTCTAGGGGATTCAAATCCAGCACAGCCAGTAAGGCACAGGTTCCCCTGGGCAAGATTTATCTCTGAATTCCTCAGTAAAGAGGATCTCCCCACACTGAGCACCAATCCCAGCTACCCTGGCAGATCATTACTCGGCACTGCCAGGGCACCAGCCTCACTTCTCAGCGCTCTGCAGGATTCCCGGGCACGGAGGGCACCGGGCCATGGCAAAACAGCAGAGGCCTTTCCTAGAACAGACCTGGGCAAACCCTCAGATTTGTTCCTGCAATTCCCAGCACGTCTTTCTTGAACCCTCAAAATACCTGCATTCATTTCCCACAAACATTCTCTCTGTCTGTGTCTCCTTACCCTCCTAACCAAGTTGCCTGAGCTAAATTCAGTTAGAATTGCTCCTCTGTCTGAGGAAAAGGTGACCCTGGCATGATGCTGCAGACTGAGGTCTCCATCTCTGCAATACTCTCTTCAGATTTGTATTTTTTTTTTAATAGCTGTTTAATAGTTCTTTCTCACTTTCCTAAGTGCCTAAGTTAAAAGTTCAAATTTGAAACAACATTGCCTCTAGGAAAAATATTTAGTAATTAGACATTTACAGCTACATTCTGTCAATTAGCCACCAGCAAGATTTCCCAGCAGGGTTTAGAAGGGATGCAACAGTCATTTCTCAGGTAAGGATGTTCTCCTTAACTGTGGAGAAAAGCAGACATTTGAAATGTGCCCAGTCTTGCCTGCTCTGTCTCAGTGCCCAGCCTCTTCAGTGCATCTCTCACTCTTCCATGTGCCGACTGCTGCTCAACAGCAAAATGGAGGAAGGCAGCAGAAATCCAGGGTGGGCCTGAGACAGGGAAAATTGCTTCTGAAGAAAGGAAGCTAGGAAACAAAATGAGCATGTGATAGTTTGGGAGAAAAAAATCACAGATGTGAATGAAGAGGGAGAGCAGGGGCTTTGGTAGAGGTGTTTAAGTTTGTGGTAGGGGAAAAACCCAAACCTTTTCTCTTACTTTTTTTCCTGAAGTTGGATGCAACAAACAGTTAAAAAATAAGCAAATAAAAAAACAGAAAGCACAATTTTAATCAAGAGTTTGGGTAGGCAGTTAACTATATGCACTAATACAGAAGCACGTGATTATTCGTTGCAAAAACTTCCAAGGAGATTTTTATATTAAAACCCCAAGTTTGGGGGAAAAGGATCCTGAACAGATGGAAGACCTATCACAAACAAAACAGCAGATAGAGAGGGAATGATGGAGCCACAGAAGCAGACAGTAGTTTTAAGAGACCAGAGATTCAACAAAATCAGAAAGCAAAGGGTGCAGCAGCTTGAGCAAATGACTCAACACTGTGCTAAGGGCTATTTCCAGTGTTTGACTAACAAGGACTCTGCCTTCCAATCTCCTCTAAAAAAGATTCTTTTTCCTTATGGCGAAACACTTTGACCTATATTACATGAAAGGCCAGACTAAATAATTATAACAACCCACTTTGAGTTAGGGGGAAAGAAAACCTCTACAAAGCAATCCCTGTACAGCAGTCCTACCAGCTGCAGTCCACATCAGCATCTTGCGGTGCCTGCTGAAACCTGGTCTGCCTCAGAACTGCCTTCCCGAGGGCTGATCTGCCAGAGCCAGGCTACAGCAGTGCCCACCTGCCACAGACCCACGCCAGGTTCCTCATACCCACCTCGCAGCTGAGCGCCAGCGCTCCCGCAGCGTCGCCAGCTCTGCCGCAAGCGGCGCTCCAAAGAGCCTCTGCCACTGCGAGCAAAGCACCAGCTCCAGCCTCGGCCACCACAGCTACGAACAGAGCCAGACACCGGCAGCGTTAGTGGTGGTGGAACAGGGGACAACATAGGGCTTTAAAAATCGCTACCCCAATGTTCCACAGCTTACATAAAATAAAGTTTAAATTGAGCATTTTGAACTGGTTTCAAATTTTCACCTCATGCTTGAAATAAACACAGGTGAAATATGAACAGTTACCGCTGCAGAGAAAAGGATAATGGGACACTTGGTCTGACATGTCATCAGGACATCGTTGACCCCTTCTGCTGATTCTTCACAGTCCAGACTGGCATTCAGCAGGCCCTGCAAAAGGGTAAATTGCAACATAACCACACGCACACTGTATTCATGGCTCTTAAGTACCTTGCAAAGCTATTTGCAAACTAGCAAAGACAACTGTAGGGGTCAGCATGGCTCTTTGCAAAACAAATATGTGCCCAGGAGCTGCTCTTCCTCCCTCCAGCTTTGCTGCATTACATTAAAGGTAATCTCTTCCACATCCCTCCTGCTACTTGGTTTCACATTCCTGGATCACTGCTCTCTGGATTCACATTTGCACCTGTTCTCAGAACAACAGCACAAATAGCACATATCTCATTTCCAAGAATAGCACATATGCAGGCTTCCTGGTAAAGGGAAAAAAAAAAAAAATCCTACTGCCTAGCATGGAAAATAAAGTAGAATGACAAAAGGAGCAGTTACCCTGAAGAAGTGAGCGGTGATATCATAGGAGAGCACATACCCTCTGGAGCAGATGTTCTTCTGCAGCAAAATAAGAAGATTAAAAAAAAAAAAGTTATTTCCTTCCCTTTTGAATTAGGATTTCTTTAACCATTTTGGATGCTCTGCACAATGGGACTCAGAGCACACAAAGTTACCCTCTGCGATCCCAGGAATTTATTCTGATTAGAGAAACTTCATTTCTACACAAAGAGCACTGCCTAGACAGTGCTGTGCAGCCCCAGCACTAAGAAAGCGTTTCAGCCCTGCTTGACACATACTGCAAATGGCAAAAGCAGTTTGATTAACACTCACTGAATGAATAGAGGATTCTGGCTGTGCCTAACACAACAGTACAAGAGAGCTTGACAAGGCCATGAGTCAGGAATAAACAGAAATGAAGGCTATCTCCAGAGCACAAAACAGTGATAGACTGCAATTCAACTGTTCTACCCTCAAGAAGCCGTAGGGAGGTTTCAAAACATTTCTTTAGTGTATATAACACAGGACAATGGTTTAAGGCCCCAGCACAAGAGAAACCAAAGAGCTCAAACTCAGTCCGTTTCCCCCAGGTCTCCACAGGAACATTCAGGTTTCCCTCTAACCCAACATCAGCAAAGCCCACCAGGGCAGAGGAGGCCTTTAGCTGAAGGATGGTGTATTACACGAGAGCATCCCCGAGGCTGCCACGAGTGCAAGCACGGTTAAGACAGGTGTTGCCATGAACCACGTGAGTGGAAAGAACCATCTTACTGCTCAAGAATCAGTTAAGCTGCTGCCCGGCTGGTTGGTGGGTACCAGCTGGGGATCTTACCCAGGCAGGACTATGTGCACATCTACCTCCAGCCAGCAATACGCTGGTTGCCTCCACCACAAATTTCTCTACACTACACAACTCCCCAAGGATTCTCTCTCAATAGCACAAAGTGACCATCACATCCAATAAACACAGGAGTCATCCCAGAGCAGACAAATTGCCACAGGGCCATCTGCAGAGCGCGGGGCTGGAAAGACTCTGTGGTTCTGTGATAAGGACCTGAGCCTCCCTATTACACAGGTTTCCTGTTCTGCTAGAAGTTAATTTCTGTTTCAAGCTTGGTTGCATCTTAAACTTGGGATTAAGACAGGAGTTTAGGTCTTCATCAAGAGAATTTACCAATGAGAAATTATTCTTTAGCTAACTGTACATACCAGCTCTGAGTTTACAAAATGAAAGAAATCTTCACAGTCCAATATTGTTTTCTTTCCTTTTTGATGAGTCAGGATCAGAGCAGATGCAGGGAGGCCTACTAGAATCCTTAAGCAGGGAAAACAACAACAATAAATCCTCACTATGGAATCTATACAACTGTACAAGTACACAACATAATTCCTTTGAACAGCAGTTTTGTCCAAGTTATTTACAGCTGTTCACATCCATGCTTACCTTCTTTGCAGGAGCAGCTCCTGTTGCCTCCATAACTGTTCACCCAGAACAGAACCATGTTCTCTGCCTTTTAATCTTTCCTGGAAAACCCTGAACAGGAAGTGTCTCCTGGCATCCAAGCAGCCAGAAAGCAACTTTCTCCTACACCGCAACTCAAGCACCATTTCCTAGAGAGGAGTAAAAAAAAAAAAAAAAAAAAAAAAAGGTGTCAGAATGATATATTAATTTATGTTCAAACACTCTACATTTCTCTGAAATAATGGAAAGAGATTAACAAGAAAATCTCTGTTTCTAGATTTCCACGCCACTCTTCACAGCTGACAAATGAAAGTTAGTGTCACATATACTGAGATATTAGAAAATACTTTGCCAGGGCAAATTCAAGGATTAGCAGAGGGATACACATCACAATCCAAAGTCACCTGTAACTTGCAGAGAATATCAGGATTGATAGACATCTTCAATTGGTCATAGCCAATTCCACCCAGGTCCACCCTGCAATTAAGAGACACGTCAGGTGACTATCCCTGTTTTGCTGAGAAGGATAATTCAGTTCAAATAAAATTAAGTGGCTTTACATGAACATTAATTAATTTATGCTCTAACATTAATCTTCCTTAAATAAGTTACAGGCTAGACGGCAACTCTCCTCTACACCTCCTTTATTATTTTCCAGCTTCAACCACTTCCTCAAGAATGCTGATAATAGTCTGGACAAAACAAACTCAAATATAAACTCAACTTTAAAGACTGACAGACAGACTGGGGACTACCTGTGACTTCACCTCAAGACCTCTGTCACCTAAAGCAAGACTCGTATGCAAGCACCAAATAAGTAACGCAGAGCCACCTCCCAGCTTTCACCTACAGGCAGACTTGTAAGGCAGAAATCAGTTCCACTCAGGACAGAGGCCCATGCAGGACACAAGCCCACACCCCCAAGCTGAATACCCCTGTGAGAAATCCAGAATGGCACTGATGATAACGCCACACGCCTTCTCCAGGTCTCCGTCACAGCCTCCAGAAGCAGGTGGTGCTGGAAGGTACCGCTGATAAATAGCCCAATAATGGAAGTCATGTCTGCAATATAAAACAGAAGTTAGGAGACCAATCACAACATTTTAATGTAAATTTTAAAGGATTTCTTCTCCTGAATGTAAAATAGAAGTTCACACACAGTCAAGTGGAATGCCAGGTATAAGCACCCAGACAGTAAGAAGAGCCATGACACCGCATGTGCAGACATCAGCTGTCTCTTGCTTTTGGAAATGGGGAGGTTTTCTGGAAAGTTATTTGCAAGAATTATATATACGGGCCAGAGGGCATCTCCAGGAAACTTCCTCAACTGAAAACAAGCACCTAATTTCTGGCATTGCTTGTACTCTGGGTAAAATGTAGGAGTTGACAGGCATTTGTGTCCCACAGAAGCTCGTTTATTTACTTTTGGTATTGACCTCCTAATCTTCAACACTTCTTTAACTTCAGCGGAAAAGAGTGTTGAATTATTCCCATTTTATGAGAACCCCTCTGCAATTACCTTTCTGAAGCAGAAAGAATATCCTTATCATGGTGCACTCCTAGCTCCAACAGCAGCCACTCTCTGAAAGATAACTGTGAAAGGCAAGAGGGTAAGAGAAAAGGGTAAGAGGGAAAGGCAAGAGGGTTTGGGTAGTTCAGGTAAGAGGGCAGCCCAGCAAGAAAAAGGATCTTACTCACAACAGCCACCTGCTTTCCAGAATAAAACACACCTTTCACCCACATCCAGACACAACCCAGAGCAGATAGGGAGAGATGAAATTGGGAGATATCTGCCCAAGAAGGACAGTTCCTGTACTGCTTTTCTTGCACAAAATCTAAACTAAAACTCCACTGGCTTTCGAAATTTATTTGAAACAAACCTATAAAACATCTCTCCCTTTCCTTCAGCTCCTCTCTCTCCCTGACACCGACCCCACTTTGACACCTCCAGCTTTGTGTGCCACCCGCGTTCTTAAAGCCTAGGTGCCAGAATGAACGCACGTTACTAGACACAAATGTTAAAAGGAACAAGGCACTGTAGTCAGACAGACTGGTCTAAGCATCAAAGAAAGTTATAATGCAAAGACCTTTTAGTGTTGTGCATTAAGCTAGCAAAGCACATTAAATCATTCTAGTAACAGGACAAACTCATCTGCCAAACAGGTTTTATACGAGCTGGTTAAAAAAAAAATTCCAGTCAAATCAGATAAATTGCAAGGACAGTATAAAGGGAATAGAAGAGAGTTGTTAACCTACTTCATAGACAGACAGAGCCAAATAATTGAAGATATACAAGTGGTTCAGGGCAACACTGACATTCAGACAAAATACCCCAAAAGCAAGGAAGTACCTTTAGTTATTTAACTCTCATCATCTCTGTGTACACATTATGATGTTGTTAGGATCATGAACAAGCTTTTTCTTTTACAGTTCCTGACAACTTAATAACCAAAATAGCATATCTTGTCAACATTTTTGGTTTTGTAGATAAATTGAAAACAAAGGTTTTACTTGTATAGTTTTCTATTTCTCCCTTATTATCATTATAAAAACCAACAGAGGACACTGAGCACATGACCTAGAGCCTATGACATCTTCCAGTTGTCATACAAACTTTTTAGATATTAACTGTTTTACAAGAAGCTTGTGTCATTGATTAGGAAATTGTAAGGAGTAGATCTGAAGAACGAAGACTATGGTGTGAACTCCATTAGGTCACTACAAAACAACGGATACCTGGAATGTTTTCTCCTTCAAGAGCTCCTGGAAGCGCGCTTGCTTCCACAGACAGAGGCTGGCTCTCTTGTAGTGCACAGAGGGGCACGACAGGGAACTCCAGACTAGTTCAGTTTTACCCTCCTCATATGCAATTCCCCGAGCTTCCAAGTTCAGCCGTGGCACAGTGTACTGCAGCTAAAACAAAGGCAGAAAACCTTGCACACCTGCATCAGGAAAAAAGGCCCAGTGCAAACCACAGTTTTGTGGAGATGTCAAATGAGTCAATACACAAAATGTATGGATACAAATGGATACGAAGATGCATTTTTATATAGTTTTTTTTGTAAAAGCTGTAGTTGCAAAGAAGTTGGCAATGGAAAGTTGAAATGTCACCAGTTTTCCTCACAAGCAACAGCAAAGCTTTTTTCCTCCCTTTACCTTTTTAATGAGGCTAGGAGGAAACAAGGCAAATAAATCATCATGAGGAAGGGATGAAAATTTGCAGAGAAGATAAGATACTGCTGCAGTACAAAACCTGGGGGGAGAGAGACAGAGAGAATTCCGTTATCTGGTTGATTCAGTCATGCCCTATCCATTCACAAAAATCCAACATCAAGCAAAAACTAATGAATACTGAAAACTGTTTTAAGCAAAATATCCTCAACCTCTCTACTTCTGGCACTATTTCTATTTATGGGCTCACAAACTCAAGTACAATAACAGCTACAAAGTTCAGAATCAGAAAACTACAAAAAAAAAAAAAAAAAAAAAAAAAAAAAAAAAAAAAAAAAAAAAAAAAAAAAAAAAAAAAAAAACCAAACTTTTGCGGCACCCACTCAGTCCTTTGACCAGCAAGCAACAGAGTCATCAAGATTCTGTTTCATATAGCGCCAGAACCAGCTTATTCCTCTGGACAGCACCTCTGTGCAACACACCCATTCCTCAAACTGTTTACCAGTACCCGTCCCCTGCCAAGCACAAGCCATCGCCCAAGGAAGGGAGCACTTGGTGGATGCATGAGCTCACCTCAAGCAGAAGACAAAGGACTCTTCTGTCCTGCACACTAGCAGAAAGTTCCAGTACTCAGTAATGGAAAGGATCTTTTCAGGAACAGGTTGAGAAATCCCCAAATCGACTTCCACTTCAGGAATTAAAGATCTGTGTTCACTTAAGTGGATCACAAAAGCAGCTAATCCTAAAATATGAGCATTGCTTAAGGAAGGACCCTGCAAGCCAAACATAAGGAAAGAACTGAGAAAGGGGTACATTTTGTTTGTAGCAAAGCAGCCATTTTCAGGAGGAAAAAAATACATAAAAAAAAAAATCACAGAATATTGCTTCTGTAAATTGCCTGAATCAGTGCAACGATACCAATTTAGTGAACAAAAGACACCAGTTAAAAAATATATTCTTCCTTTCTTGAAACAGTGCAGTTATTTGTGGTAAACCTACAACAAAATCAGTGCATATTGGTAGCACAATAACTTGGAGCAAATAGCTGTAACTTCAGCCCAGCAGAATTTGAGTCTCTCAAGGCTTTTAAGCTCCTATGACAATTAAACAATTATCATCCTTTTAATTTCACCTCTTCAACATCATTGGGTGAAGGAAACAAACCCAATAGGTCTTTGGAAGAAAACCATGCACTGCTGCACCTCAGACTTATCGTCATACTTTTCTGTTAAAAATAAGCATACAATTCAAATACATAGCCTGAAAGTTTGGGAGTTAAGCGCTATACTTATACAATAGATCTGTTTACAAGGTCTTACTTTTAACTTGTTTTTTTTTCAACTTCTGTTAAAAAGTAGCAGGACTATTTATCTTAAATGAGAATTCTTTGGAAGCCTGAAAGCTAGCAAAGTCCCTGCACAGCACAGTCCAAATAAGTACATGCCCCATGGCACCAGAGAGGCAGAGAGGAAGCCTTTAGCACACCTTAACCATATGATTCTTGGTTAGATGATCAACTAACCTGATGATAAATAAGTTGGCAGAGCCTACCCAGAAGGGCAGGCAAGAGATTCCTGTGTCCACATATCATCTTCACGAACAGGGACAAACATGATCCCTGCCTGCAGAAGGTAAAAAACACATGCTCATTTTATTACGTACGTCATTTTTTTATTTGCAGTACAGGAAGAGGTATTTTAAAATGGTTAAACAAAACAAGTCTGAGCCATACTTGGTGGTAAATACTAGACAATTACCATTCTGTTTATAGGCTCATAGGAATGTCACTTATGGAACACATAGTCATGAACCTTACCAGTGCCCCACCTCAAATATTTGATAATATAGAGCCAGAGAGGAGTTCTGAGACAACAGCAAGGACACGAGGAGGCTGCCTGGAGCACAGAGGGCTTTTTCAGACAGAGCATGAGTGAGGAGGGGCTGAGCAATAAATGGGAAGAAAGCAGGAGCCACAAAGAAGCAGTATGACAGGGTACCTGTTACAGAAGGGAGGACAGGAGGGAGACACTTTCCTACAGAGTAATCTTACATCCCCTGCAGCTGAGGGGAAAAAAAAGAAAAAAAAAAATCTTCAGAGGATACGGGGTGGGGGAAGCAGTCTGAGAAATGATTTCCTGGAATGGCTCTTCTTCATTCCAGGTACTTTGCAATACAGATTTTCAATACTGATTCATCTACTCCTGTCTCATCAGGCCAAAATGAAGCAGAACAGAGGAAAAGCTGCACTGGCTCCACTCCGAAGAGGTAGCTACCCAGCTCAGCAGCCGTTACCACTTGGGTTCCAGGATTACAGTAACTTGTCAGCCCGCTGGCATTTGCCAGCAAAGAGATATTTCCACTGAAATATGTTGACCATAACATTTAGAAATTTTTGTTACATCATGAAGGAAATTATATTAATAGAGTCCCTCCAAAGAAGGGCATCAAGTGTAACCCAGCAGAGGACAAGTGGCAGTGCTCCCTCATAGCTCTTATAGGTCAGGATCAGACGGAGTCACTTAGATGGGGAGAGGGGATGGGAAAAGGGCAGCGTGTCGCATTCCTCTTCCTGTGCCCTCAGCATTAACATTTATGCCTCATTTATTTGCATTGCAATTGACATATAGGCTAAAGGCCGAGGTGCTTGGATCTGCAAAAGCACTGAATACGTTGTGCTCCCTGTCAAAAGACAATCATTGCCCTCCTAATCTTTAATCAGCAAGCAAACAAAAAAATAAGTGGGGAGGAGACCACCTTACTCCACCTCCACTGAAAGCACAAAGTGGTATTTATGAAAAGTTTTTAGGTGCTGTCACAAGCAGAGCCAAATGCCACATTATTCTGAAGAGAGTAGTAAAAACGGCAAAGCAGCATGTTTTATTTACACACTTGCACATCAAAGCAAATTAGTTCTTAGATTCAGAAACCCAGGATAAAAAAAATTGCAATTGCTGGCCTGGCATGTTAGGTATGAACAATGAGAAGTCCCTCCAGGCCCCTGGACAATATTGGGATTATATTACATGCAGCAGTCTGGATTTCCCTACAATTTTACTTGCATCTTACCTGTCAGGAGGGTTAAAATATGAAGCAGCAATTAGGTTTTGACAGAATGATGTCAGCAGAAGATCAACAACCTGTAACAAAAGACAGCACCAATTCCTTCTTGTTGGGCTATTGACCTAGATCTAGTTTTGCGCAGCGTACATAAAGTGTTTTCTAACATCAGAACTAAGAGACAAACCTGTTGGTGACATTCACCAAAGTTCTACAGATCCACTGGCACTATGAGATGGAAAGTGAAGTCCACAACAGCCCAGAAGTAAGAGCACACAAGTATCTAGGCAAGTCTTGTAAGAAAGCCTAGCTCAGCACAAGATTGCTCTGCTGGAATATATCTCTGGCTCTTCCTGTTAGACACCCACTGACTTCCAGAGGTTATAACACGTGTATAGCCTGAGTGGGGCACTACAAAGGACAAATGAAAAAGTGCATTTCCTGTTTTCCACTGACAGAGTAGCCTTTTGCATGTGCAAATACATCCTTCCCTCAGCAACCCCACTTGTTTCTCAGCACAAGTCAGATGGTACTTACACTCTGATAGCAAGGTTCCAGGTCAGGTGCAAAAATGCTAACATGGATTTGAGAATTTAAAGTAGCAGCTTCATTTTCATCATTGCTACAACTCAAGACATTTGAGAGCCTGTCAGAGATCACTGCAATCTGGGCTGGCACATCTGCAAGAAAAAGAGAAAGAGGACTAAGACTGTAGGCATGAAAGCAAGGAACTGGACAAAATGCCCTTGGTCTGAGATTTACAACTCTGCAAGAAAAGACTAAGAACAACTAGAGTATGTATTTCACTAATTCCTTGGTTGCTTCATACAATATATGCTCTAATTAGTCAGAGAGTGTCGTGTGTTTTGAAAAGCATTAATGACCGAAAAGTGTTAGCTGGAACACAGTGATCATCATCATCATTTTAGAAGACAACATGATTTTTTCCCCCCAATACCATTACCAATTTTCACCAATAATAATTTTTCACAGCAGAAGGGAAACAGCCTTCAAAAGGGGCTCCATGTCCTCATGCTAGCAACAGGAATGGGAACCACCAGTGTTGGCAAAAAACTGCTACCAAGGGATCACAAAGAAGCAGACCCAAAGTCCCAAACTCAAGTATGGGAGTGTGTCAAACATTAAAAACATACACTCGCAGCTGAAAGGACTATATAGATCTGAAAGTTTACAGTCTTTGGGTAGCAGTGGCAAATAACATCTGCTGTTGTTTTGGCCAGCATTAGCCGTATGTTATTAGTAGAGCTTTTGTAACAGTCACTCATGGGTAATTACAACTTGCCCTTCTCCACACCTTCATATTTAGTCTGGTCCACAATCAGCACCCGCAGCTCAGCCAGTTCAGCCTTCAGCTGCTCAACAGGCTCTTCAGAATGGCTGGTCTCTGCTTTTGATTGATCTAGATAGATGAGAGACAAATGTAACGTATTATCCTTGTCTTTGTGCATTACAACAATATATAAAATATATTCAGCAATCTTTGCATGCATTTTCTGCAAAGCAGCGCTCATTCTCCTATAAACCACAACAGGACCCAAAAACATCAATCTGCCACATACACAGCTTTGTTTTTACACTCAAAAGATGCTACTTGATTAATCATTTATAAGTTTATGCCTAGTTTAAGAAAACAAAATCATTTTTAAGGACAGGAAAGCAAGGAGTCTCCCTTCAGACTTCTCTTCCTACTTGCTTTAGCTCTCTGCCCCCTGCAGAAACATTCGCTCTCCTCAAAATACTGGAACCAGAGCTGGAAGATGCAGGGAAGCATCACAGTATCAGTACTGTGTCAGCAGCTTCTCCTCAAGACCAACAACACGTAACATCTCCAGGTGATTTTTGTTTGTTAAAAAGAATAAATGAAAGGACCTTCCCTTTACCATTAGAAATAAAGTGCCACCAGCAACAAGCTACCCCAGCTCAGCCTCAGACACCACCCATTGTCTCATGCACAGACCAAATGTAACCAGACCAGGAACAGGAGTAAATAACAAGGTTACCATGAATAATTGCTATAAAAGCACAGTAAAGAGGTGCGAGGAGGCTGCTGAGTCACCTCTACGTGCCAGAGTGAGCACTACTGAACAGGACCGACCAACACGGCAACCCTGCCCTGCATCCTGCGTCTGTGGAAGAGCCCCAGGGATGGATTCGGGGGCAGGGGGTGTGCACCAGGATGCAGGGGACACGGAGCAGGCCGATCGAGATGCTGGGGACACGGAGCAGGCTGTGCCACTAGGGGTCACTGGCAATTCAGGAGCTGTACAGAGCTCTGGCTGCCTGCCCTGATCCTGCTGATCCCGCCATCAAGGAATTGTTCAGCCCTGCTGGTTACCAGGACAACCCTCAGGAGCCAGACTGCTGCGATCTGCTGTTTCCCAGCACTGCTTCCTCACATCTCCGCAGACCTTCAGCATCTTCAGAAAGCTTCAAACATCCAAAGCATGCTGGCCAGGAGTCAATGAGGGATTTCTCTCTACGTAGACTATACTTATCCCTGACACACTCTGCAAGTAATCTCTGTTCTTATTTTGTATAAACGATGAGGATTTGCCTACTTTAAGACAAGTATTTGAAAAAAAAAATGTTGAAAAACACAGACTAGCTCTTTCAATATGTGTTAGTCACATACACACTACCAGTAATGACAGTGACTAGGGACGGGCTCTGAAATTAGAGCCCCTCCTCAAACATGTGCAAATGCTGAACTGCAATCTCTTTATTGATGGCTCCGTTCCTCCCACTTGCCCTCCCTTAGCCACCCACTCAGCCACCCCTGGAAAGGGACAATGGTGGGGTCAGACAGCAGAAGTGCCCTTATGCGAGATGAGCAGGCCAGGCTGCAGGGTGCCCAGCCTGCACCCACCCATCCACGTGCACGTGGCCGAGCTGGCTCCAAACCAGCCACCTCGGGCAGCATTTGCAGCCTCAGCAGAGCAGAGCTCCGCACAGACACCAAAAATCCCACCCAAGCAGCAGAGGCAGAGAAAGCCAGTCTGGCAGTAGCTGTTTAATACCTCAATAAGACATAAATAACATGCACATATTTACA
Organism: Nothocercus julius; assembly: GCA_013398735.1. Taxonomy (NCBI): domain Eukaryota; kingdom Metazoa; phylum Chordata; class Aves; order Tinamiformes; family Tinamidae; genus Nothocercus; species Nothocercus julius. Next base: position 1,256,546 of record VZSV01000211.1, on the reverse strand, counting down.
TATAGATTAAACTTTTTTTTTTTTGTATTTTTTTAATTCAGGCGAGCATCATTTGAAATATTAATTTTTCTTCAAATGGATGCATGAATAATTTTTTGAGGGAGAAGGGTGGGAAGTTGGTTCATTTTTACCTTGTAAGAGTTTCTCCTTCATAGCACCACAAGCTTGTAGGTATGTGGAGTACAAGTTTGCGGGTATTTTATCAGCTCTGTAAGAGAGGAAGGAAAAAAAAAAAAAACATTTATTCTACCAGATAATCACATTCAAACTTCAGATTGATTAAATATAAGCATAATCAACAGCTGTGGTACGAAATGTAATTACAGAGGTCCTAGAGCACACACAGAGCATGTGAAGCACTTTTTTTAAACATCATGCAGCATAAAGGCCAGATATTTATACTCTACATTTCAATGACAAGTATTATAAACATGTAACATACAATTCATACAACAGTGTGTGTAGTACACAAGCACTAATACACTTTTACATGATCTTGCTCATATACCACATAATAAACTGTAACAGGCTATACTGCCATCTTAAATGCAGCATGTGATGGAGATTAAAGTTTGACCTCCAACACCTGCTGGGAAGGCACACAGTACTAAAATACATTACATTAGGCTGCCTAAAATTCAGCTGCTTCTTTTACAACTTTAATTTAAGAAATGAAGATTCAATCTTATTAGAGTCAGGCTAGAATTATATGGCAGGACAAAATGCCTCATTTGTAGGCAGCATTACAGACATTTTCTCCATGATAAGCTACAGAAGAATTACTAGATTCCAAATAAAGCTGTTCCTTCAGTGCAGAAAGGCACTTTTAAGCATGCATACAGGACAAGCTTGAGTTTTGAGAGGGGCTGTGTTCTCCTGAGGCATTATCCTACTGTCCCATAAAAATGAGCTCTTAAAGCACTAAATTAGGTTTTATCTTCCCCTTCTCCCATAATCAAAGAAATAAACTTTTCACTGGGGATCTCATCTTCTTATTGAAATTTTAGATTTCGCAGTATTCTCTAAAGTTTGCATAGAAACATATCTAGCCTGGAGTCAGGGGGCTGCACGCAATTGCTTCTAAAAACTGTACCTAAAGCATCTAGAAGACTAATTACAGAACTGAAGACATTCACCCACACAAATAAGCTATCCCATCCACAACCTGCAAGCCGTAAGCGAACCTGGTTGTGGAGCCATGCCAGGTGGGTTAGCCAACACACAGCCGTTTGCAAGCAAGGTGTGAAAGCCTCATAATCTGATATAAAAATAAATGAAGACAAAGTCCAGAAGCACAGACAACAACACGGGGAATTCTCAATACCTCTTTAAAGAGTCAATAAAAACCATGCGTACATCTGGTGTTTTAGGGAGCTGCAATAGAAAAGTAGGAAGGTTAGGAGTGAATCACCTTTCTACAAACACTCTTCTAAATGGGAGGAGCAGAAAAACAAATACTAACCACACGTGGCCTAAGCAAAGCAGGAAGGAACCAGGAAGTGTAATATGGTCGTCTGAAAATACTGAAACAGAGGATAAAGACAACAGAATATTAATAATCCCAAAGCGGTAAAGTGCCATTTCATTACCTCAAGATTTCGTTGTGTTTCTACCAGAAAGAAATAGCATAGCAACATGAATAAACACAG
>VZSV01000211.1:1235152-1254582 GCA_013398735.1 Nothocercus julius | reverse complement strand
AAAAAAAAAAAAAGTTTTGACAGGCATACGGTACCTGGCTTCTATCACAGACGTTGGGATCTTTCTTGTGTTTTCAAATATCTGAATGGCCTTTTCAACATCACGAAGCGCCTGGCCCTGGGGCTAGCTCGCAACAGCAGCAAGGAGAGAGAGAGATGCTGTGAGAAATCAGTGACAGTTGTCTTTCCTGCTAGTTCTTTAGGGTTAGTAATAGCTGTTTGTGTTGTGAAGGAAAATGACTGAATAACAAGAACTACCTGATACACAAAGTAAAACTGAAAGATCGAAAACACAGAGTCTGAAACATCAGTCTGCCTTGATAAAGCTCTTCTACATAACAGTTGTTCTGGTTCAGCCCAGACATCCGCGTAGTTGTGTATCCAAATCCTTGGCAGATCCTCCTGTTTAACAGCCTCCGTAGGGACAATATCGTTTCTGTTCTGTGTTTGTTGTACTGTTAAACCTGTTCTATTTCACACACTTTAGATTAGGACCAACATTCTTCGCTTCTAATCCATGCTACGAGAGCTGCACTCCGTGCAGAGGGACCTCAGCCCTGGCTTTCTCTTTTTCAAGCTCTAGGACCTTAAACTGCAACAACTTGTGGCAAATGACAAATAGATTAGACACACTTGGAAGAAATTAAATGAGATTTTTCACTTGAGATGTCAATTCAGAGGACTAGATTTCACTGCTGTACATTCACTTACCCTGACACCAGCCTGTATTTCACATACTTCAGTTAATTGACTGTATAAGTGAAGAAACCACATTTGCTTTCTCCTATCCTCCTAACATGCTGTACTGTTTTAGCTGGTGATCTATATATAGAAAGAAATGCAATCCAAAAGGAACAATAAAGCCAAACGCTCCCCTTTCGATTACTATTATTATTCAAAATATAACAATGAACAAGAAAAAGTGAAACTGCAGTGTGTAGATGCCTTCCCCAACCCCCTTTTAAATCTGAACATTTTGAACACAACACCAAATAGGGGCCCTGCAGTACTGGGGAGAACTGAGCATGCTTTGCCACATGGGCATAGCATTAGGTGCAAATTCACACTGGAGAACGTCACCACTGTAACTGGTTGGTCCACTGCCAGGCCCAGCCACAGCCCAGTTCCCTGCAGATCCGTGCTCCACATCTCCCCATCTCAGGAATCTCACTTCCCCTCACCATTACAACACCATCAGATCTCTCCTTGTCCCTTACATCTCCCTTAAACTCCTTTACATCTTCCACAGGAAAAGGGACATAGCTGGTTAGAAAACCTTAGGTAGAGAACTTGTACCTGCACAGACTCATTTGTGGAGGATAAATCTTCATAGAGCCCCATGTCTTCTATAGCAACCTGTGTGAGGTTACAGAGATGGACATTGTCACAGCCACTATTTTGACAGATCTGGAAAAATCATTTTTAAAATAGTCAGCTTTTACTAACCTTGAGGTCAGCCAGTCTGGTTTTAGCCAGAGAGATGTACTCCATGAGAACAGACCGGTGTTTCGCTGGCACAAAAGGGGGATACATTATATGCACCTGAAATGTAATATTCAAAAAATGGCCATTTTTATAGGAAATAATTGTCAACTCCTGATTTCATTTCCATACTCATTTACCTCAGAAATTCCTCAAAGACAACAATGTTTTTGCCTGTTTTAAGAAAATCCAGCTTCATTGCAATAAAACTTTTCTCAACAAAAATCAAAGTGCTTAAACTTTGCTGCATGAAAGGAATTCACCTTCTTGTCAGGAAATAAAGAATCTTGTACCAGATTATTTCAGGGAGAAAATATGGCGAGTAATTTATCAGAAGTAATGCCATTATTATAATAACAATCATAATATTCTGAACCCAGTCAGCAGCACATAATGCAATTACAACAACAACAACAACAACAATATGCTGAGCTTAGTCAAAGGCACAAATATGTTGAGTGGAGCAGTTCTGTTTCAGTCTTTAAAAAACAGTATTAGCTGCTTCTCACCTTCAAATATGGGGCTGTTTCAAAGGGTACCAGCTCGGACAGGAATTCAAAAAGGAAGACGAGAGCCTTCTTACTGCTCCCATGGGGACCCCCAGCATTCCCAAAGGAAGCCTGAAAGCGGGAAAAGGACAATGCTCAGTGTTCAGGGTGGAGAGAACCACATCCCAGCACTGTGCAATGGGAAATCTCAGCTATTGTAGACACCCATTTTCTATCAAGAGACACTCTCTGGAGAAAAGTCCACTTTCCACAGAGAATTTTTTTCAAGTTTTTTTTTTTTTTTTTTCCCTAAGTTTCTTTTTCAGTTTTCAGAAAAGCTGCTGTGTCAAACTCAAAGTTCATTCTGATGTGCTACAACAAGAAGTACTACACAGCAGTTAAACAAGCAACAGCAAAATGTCCCAAAGGGCTGAGATTCATCAGGTAACATCAAACACGCAGGTTTCTGCACATTATCAAGGTTCATAAGGAAAATAAGCCAGCCTGAGACCATACAAACATAACTAGGTTACTTTTTGATACCTCCTCCCAACTTTTTCAAAGGCTCAGGTCATATTTGCAAACTCACACAAAGCTATTTACAATATAAAACATATATATGTTTACAACTAAAAGCTAACAGCCAATCTAAAAGCTAACAATCTATAAGGTCAGTAAACACGCTAATTCTAGCTGCAAACATGCATAAACCCAGGAAACAATCCTGCATCCTATACAATAATCCACAATTTATGCAATAACAACACTGTCGGTTATCAAGATACTAAACTATATGCAAAATTACGATTGTAACAGGAATTACATGTCTGCATTCCTGACCGGTAACTGCAGAACTCAAGATGGACTTAAATGATGAAAGAAGGGAAGGATGGATTTTTTTTTTTTTTTTTTAATTCCTGGGTGATCTTGTCTGACATGAGTCTTTTTCTGCGTAGCAACATATTCCTTACGTATGTTTCTTACGTATACGGAACAAAGATCACTATGCCTCATTTAGTCTTACCTTAAACCATTCAGAGTAAGGCATGAACACAGCAGGGCCCTCTAGAGCAGCCTGACGAGCTATCAGGAATGCAGTGATCATACTTTCCATATCATAATTTTCAAAGGCCTTTATCAGCAGACAGCTCAGTAGATCTAGAAACATAAAAAACACACTCAGATTTTGCTCTTGACAATTGTGCTGGAATTTTCTATAGCAAATGAAGACAAATATCTGTTACGAAACATCTGCCAGGAAAAGGAGAATGCACACTGCAGCTTGCAGAACCTTCAGAACTCATTCATATCTCTTCACACATCAGAAGGGTGTTTTCAACAGTCAGCAAATACTCCAGGATTTCAGCCTCCAAGAATTGCTGATTATTTAATTGCTGGACTCCATGCAAGACACTCAGAAGAACCGATAGTAAAGGTGAGACAGAAGAATTAAGCTTCAGCAAACACTACCTCAAATGAAGCTAGTTATTGAATAAACATTCTCAGCTGTATATTAAATTTAAGCAGCAGCAGGCACAAGGTTTAGCACTCATGTCACAGCTGACTTTGAATACTTGAGTGGAAAGGCAGAGTTCCTGTTGTTCTTTCCCCTGGGCTCAAGACAGCAAGTATGAGACCAACGCCACCCCAGGGAGCACAGCTTCCCTGGGCAGTACCTGAGAAGCAAGGAGCACTTACAGCACCCACTTACCTTTGAACAGCTGCTCTGATTCAGCCTGGCAGACCACCAGCGTGGAAACACAGGACAGCACATGCTGCCAGTTCACTTCATGAGTCTCCAGGACTTGCTGCAGCTGACAGATTGACTCCTTTGCACTGAATGCCACAAACAGCTGGAAGACAGCGATAGCAATTCGTTTTAGCTATGACATGTAGCCTTTTGTAACAGTGAAATACACAGTGAAGATTAATATGCAGATGCCTTTGCATCATTTTTGAAAAAAGATATCTTGCATGCATGTTTCCATCAGCTTTCCCAGGACAGATACCTTCCTGGCTTTGAACCTAAGTTGGTTAAAATAATAATTTCCACTTTATATGCATATATATTATATATATATAAGTGGCATCACATTCTATAACAGTGAAAATCCACATCTTTTAACTATCTTTGTCCTCATCAAGAGCCTTTTCACAGAAACTTTTAGCACTTTTTCTTCATGCTCTGTCTTGCCAGCAACTCCTGGCAGCTGATTCAAATTCTGAAAATTTTTACCAAATTCATTTCTAACAGAGAGCAATTGTTTTCAGAAATTCCATTCAATGCAAGGCCAGCATAATCATGTTCTTTTTGCCAAACCAGAAGGACATACCTTGCGATATAAGGTAGTAAGCAGTGAACAAGTTCTTGTAAAGGTCCACTCTCTCTGCATATGGATGGCATCAGACACTGTACCCAGAAAGAGAAAATTGTTTGCTTAAGACTGACCACGCAGGGGCCAAATTATTCTACCCCGGAGCTCTCTGTGGCACCAGCGCTGCCACCCAGCTTCTCTACTCCTTTGCCCAAAACTCCTCTCAGAGTTCAAAATCCTCCCATGTCTGCCCAGTAAGGACTGCCATTAGATGTTACTCCAAGTACCTGTTTGTTACCCATTCCTACCTTTCAGTAGAGGTCTGTAAGTAAGAACCTCAGTCAGTGTATGTCTATAAAACTGCTGGAGGGAATCAGGATGAACTGCATTTTTATACACTGTCACGTTGAAAACATTTAGCCTAGAAAAGAAATAAAGAAATATTCAAAAACAAAATACAAGATCCATGATCAAAAAAGCACTGATCATGAATGACTTTTTTTCTCCATCAAATTACCAGAGAAAAATATTTTCTTTTGTATATTTTCAAAGTCTATTAGTTAATTCATGACTATTAAGCTACCACATTTGCATACTTGAAGAAAAGGTATACCCCTGCACAGCATGGCACACAGACCAAGCATGTACAATGTGGTTAGATTCAGATTCTGACAAAATGGGTTTGGAAGCAAGAATTCAAGGAGGAGCTGGTGGCACCTTCCTGGTGTTTCTGTTCAGAAGCAGAGTGAGAACAGCTGAGCGGATAAACTCTCAGCATGCTAAGAGAGGACTGCTGAAACACTCTTTAGTGCCTCACATACATCTTACGGGCATCATCACTTGGATTAGTTACTATACTTTGTTAGGGAGAGGAGGATACTAAATATAAGTAGCACTGGAGAAAGACGAAAATAAGCTTTCACCCAGTTTCAGTAACAAGAGTAACAGTGGACAAAAAAAAAAAAAAAAATATGCTGACATTATTCAGAATAATAATGTCTCTTACCAGCATTGCATAGCTTGCAACTTGGAAACATCTTCCTGCTTCTCTTTACCAACAGCATCAAGCACCCCTAGTATCCCAAATAAATCAAATGGGGAAAATGGAAACAGAAACAACTGTGACACTAAACAACATGGAGAAACTATGTGGAACAAGCACTCTCTGTGTTTTAAGAGGGTGACCCCATTAGGGAAATGGGCAGAAGCCATTCAGTGTCACGAAATTTCTCAAAGCAACATAAAGACTTGAAAGCTATTAAAACTAACCTTGAACCACTTCAAAAGCCTACCCAGGAATGTGCTAATAACTAAACCATCTAAAAATGCACATGAATTAATATTTCATTTCCAAACCCAATCATAATTGCGCAGCGTGTCTGCTAGTGTAAGCACAGCAAAGTTGCACCCCAGAAGAGAAAAAACTGTCTGGAGGCAGGGATTTCCACAGGTAAGATTTATATTAACAACCCCTCGAAATTACGTTCTAACCACTCACGTCAAACAGTGAGCGAACGCTGCAGTGAATGCGACACGCTGCAACGGTAGCGAGATGCCACCCTGCTAGCATTACTTAGCAGCATTCCTTCAGGAGTTAGGCCTGCTCCTGGACGACTGCTCAAATTCAAAAACGTTAGCAGCTTGCACAGCATTATTGCCTTAACGTCAGACTACACAAAGCCCATGTGCTTAGAGAGATCCTTGCTTTACAGCCTGCAGCAACAGCAGGTTAGTTTCTTGTCCCATCCTACCTTCAAAACTCTCCTCTTTAAAAGAAAAGTTTTGGGGAATGGGGGCATTACTTAGGATTATCTCAGGGAAGCACGCTGAAATCTACTCAATTCAGTATTTCAGAGTAGATCTATTGATTTTAGAGTAGAAAATCCCTGATTTAAGAGATTTTCAAAACTTTGCTGCTGAGGCAGCAGAGCAGGTGACTCTCACACATCTTTTGAAAGACAGGCTGCAGCATCAGTAATACTGTCCTTCCCTGCAGGATACTTTAGGGTTAAGAGGAGAGAACAGAAAAAAGGAGATAAACTCTCCTTATCCCTAGGCACAGGAATTCACCACAGCAAGATCACTAATATGAAGCAGAGTGCTCCCATTCTACTTTCAGCCTGTCCTCCTCTGCTGAAGGTCTTTATTAATCTCAAATTATTTTGCATAAAGCATCCTAACATTGCTCAAAGCAGCTGATTAGTTATTAAGCAAACCCCCTCAAACGCAACCCAAAAGCACACACTAGCAAAAACCCTTGTACAAATCTTGTTCCATTCATTTTCACATGCGTGGACTGAGCCAGCGAGCAGCAGCGCTGGCTGCACAGACCAGAAGGTCACATGAAAGGCAGGGTAGCAGGCTCAAGCCTGCGACTCCCAGCAGCTCTTCCTGCCTTCCCTTTTTAGAACTACTCCACAAGGCAGCCCAGCCTACAGACAGTGCTCTGGGAAGACAGGGCACAAGGGATCAGGCTGCTCGTGCTCCCACGGAGGGACTTGGAAGGGAGGGGAGGAGCCCTTGTGTTACGTCCCAGCTTTCAGTAATTTTACAACAAAAGCGAAGCACCAATTTTTACAGGAGCACTGAGCATGTTGCTAAAACTTGCCAGCAAGAAAATGGGCAAAGCAATGTCACTAAGGAGACAGAAAAGCCACAGACATGCAGTAGGATTAGACTTATATCCTGGTCTAAAGCACATGAAAAGCAGTAAATGAGGGCTCTTCTGCAGGCAAGGCTGGAGAGCAGATACAGCAACTTACCACAGAGCTCATCTGTGACACAACAGAAAGAAAAACAAGCATGAGGTGTGTTTAATCTTTTTGCATTAGGATTTGCAACACAAATGAGGTACTACTACCAGCATCTCTCAGCAACATCATCGTGATTGCCCAGGACACAATGGGTTTATTGTCCATGAGACAATTCCTGAAGATTGGCCATTTAAAAACTAAAAAATATATTAAAAAGAGCTGTTTTCACAGACCATTGGTCTGCTAATCCAAATCATGAGTCAGGAATAGCTTACTTGGATGCAACTCAGTAAATTCAACATTTAATGTACTAAGCAGAGTAAATTATCCTGGCTTAACCTCTGCCCTACAATAGACTGGACGGCTTCCAATCAAGCTGATTTAAAATCAGCTCAGATATCTTTACCTGATGATGCGGCTGGGAGTGTCAAGAAGAGCTAGCATAAAAGGCAAGGAAGTATCTGCAGTGTCAGAAGAAACTCATTTTACAGGAGAGACAGGGAACCAGAAACACAAAGTCAGCGATATAAATATAAAGCACAAGATAGGAAAAGCATCCTAGTTAAAGGGCTTCTCCAAGCCCTTAAAGATTTAGCAAAGAACAAGGAATCTAAGTCTAGCATGGAATAACAACTGCGCAAATCTACAAATAATGAGAACACTTACATGTCAACATTCTTTGTAAAACAGCATGACAGATCTGTTTAAAATTGACAAATTAAGACAATTTAATGTTTTAAAAAGCTGTAATAATATGCAGAAAAGTTAAACTGACTTAAAAAAATGTTATTTCTTTTACTTCAAAGATTAACTTTTACCATAGGCTTTACTATAAAAGCTACAATAGACAGACAAGGATTTTCTGTGCTTATCAGCAGTTCCATGCTTCACATTAAAATGGAAAAAAGCAATCAAGGAGAAACCAAGGAAGATAAAACAGTGGGACCTTGGCAGGTCACCTTGGAGAAGCTTTTAGAAATAAGAAAATAATCTCCATGCTGCTTTCACCAGTTCCTCTCACCCGCTCCAGCACACCAGACACTGCCTTTCATTGTTGCTCTGAACTCAGATTTATTCATGTTCAGCAATGCACAGACACATACGATAGAATTACTATTTTTGTTTTAAATAACATTTGCAAATAGTTTAAATTTGCCCTTACATGGGAGACCTTGAATTCCAACTTCCTTCCCAGTTCTGGAGTTTGCTGAAAGCCATTCTGAAGAAACATGATCACAAAGTCTGCAAATGAAGGAATTGGTGTTTCAGCATCCCTTTTCAAGAAAGATATTCTGCTCTGTCATCTCCCTATCTCTTTCCCAAAAGGACTCATGCCCAAACAGCATCCCCATATAGCACAGCCAGCAGGACTGCTCAGTTCTCAGTTACTTCTTGGAGTAAAATTACTCCCAGGCAAAAGGACCCAGAAGGATCAATGGCCAGAGCCACAAAGAAACTTAAAAAAGTAAACAATAGAGGGGGAAAAAAAGAAAAAAGAAGGAGAAAGAGAGGAGAGATGCGGCAGGGGGAATGGAATTGTTAAGTTTTTTTTCTGGTCCAAAAAATCCTGGACACTTAAATATACTCGTAATAGCACATTATAACAGGATGAATAAATTCAAATAAATTTTTGCTGATGGGAAAAGTTTGATAAATTCACCAAAAATAAAAATATATTCCCCTCACTGAAAGCATGCAAGAAAAGAAGGCAAAGTGGGACCTCTCTTCTTATCCCTCTGAGCTTTGGACTTGTACAGTCTGCTGCACACTGGGCAGATCTGCAACCTGAGCTGGACTTCACCAGCACAGGGCTCGTTGCCTTGCCTGTGAGAAGACGCCCAGCAAGCTCTGCGTCCCACGAGGGCTCTTCCAGCTGCTCACAGAGGCCACAAAGGCCACTGCACAGCCACTCCACCAAGGCAGGAACCTCTGTGTTGCTGAGGATAAACAAAAGCACATTCAATTCAATACCCTGTTTTTACTGTGATTCTTTGAGGTTCTGTTTTGTTTTGCTCTGCCATCTTCCTGGACATAAGAAAGAGCAGAATCCCACACGGAAGATTCTAGATGTGCCATTTCGTTTCTTTAATTTGGGCCACCAGAGTTTTATTGGCTCCATAAATGAGCGTAAAACAAACATATTTAAAGAAAGGGAACTAATATTTAAACTGTACGTTCAAATACTTCCCCACCTTTGACATTAAAATATTTCCTTTAAAGAAAAGTTAGAAATGAGAACTAAAATCTTTCTAAACTATTCGAATAAAGATATTTTCAAAAATCAAGCTCTTTTTGGTTTCTTCAGATTTCAAGTACAGTGAACTCTGAAAGCTATTTTTCTCCCTCTCCCTGTAGGGCTGTTAACAGACTAGTAAACTAGTACCAAAGGTCTAAGAGAGCACTGTAATGTTCCTTTGTCATCATAAGGAAACAACCTGAGCTCTACAAATAATTTTTACCTGCTAGCTCTGTATGAAAGGGCCACGTAAGGTTAAAAACGCAAAACAAAAACAAATCCCACTATTCAAGAGATTAGCTCTGCCAAACCTAACAGAAATACTGCCTTTACAAAGACAGTCCACAGCTTGTGCAAAGCGAGACCTCTGGTCAAAATCAGCATTAATTTGAACTGCATAAAAAGAAATTTCCAAAGCAGATGGCAAGCATGGGCAAGTGGGCTGACCAGCTCAGTCAGTGATTCCTCTCCCACAGGAGAGGGTAACTATGGACATGCAGCCATCTGTGCCAGTGAAACAAAACACCACTTAAAACATTATCTAGACCAGTCTTCAGTGGTGGTTCACACTGTACCGTTTTGCTTCACATTGCAACTGATTCGGCAGCCAACAAACAACCAATTACCCTGCCCTAAGCCATGCCAACCCAGGGTAACCTCTCAAACCCAGGATGACTCCTTAAATCCTGCTAATCTGATCACTTGCAAGCATCTGACTAAATTCTTAGTCCAGAATACTCATGACTAATCCCTGATTACATTTCAATACGTTTTAAGAGACTGCAAACCTATAAACCTCTGCTCACCTCTCCAGCAGTTCTTCCAGTCCAACGATGCTGTCTCTATGCAGCTGCCACACAACTTCCAGCAATGGAGGTTTCTAGCAGAATGTCATAATTAGGTCATAGGGTATAAATGACAGTTTATGTTAACATTTTGCTAGTGTAGACTATGAAAAAAAAATCTAAATTCATTTTTTTTCAAACTGTTCAGGACTTACTAAAGCTGTAACAACTGAAATAGCTGAAAGACTACATTTGATTTATTCCATCCTGCAAATTTTGAAGGGTTGAGAGTTGTAGACATATCAACATTTGAAATTTTCACAGTCACATAATAAATATACCTAACTTTGCCACCTCCAGATTCTGAACTTTCAAAGGTGCAATGGCTGTCCCGGAAAACAAGCGGTATTACTAAGTTTTAACTCTTTTTAATTCAGATTCAGAAACATATTAGAGAATTATCGCTTAGCCTCCTGACTGCTCAGGCTCTGTGAAGCGAGTGTGACTCTCTTGGGTCCATTTCACAATTGGAGATTACAGCAGTAGACAGATTTACAGCAACTGTAAAAAAACAGAGAGCCCTATGGACAGAAACCAAAAAAGCAAAGAGCACTTCAAAGATCCTGCTCCGTAAGTGCCAGCCAAGCCAGAAGCCAAATCAGCACCATGCTGAATTTCATTGTGGATGAAGCAGCTGCCCTTTCGTGCCTTACTGAAGCACATCCCTGCAGCTCCAGCACGGAACAGTTTGTCCCCGATGATGACCTGTGTCAGCAAAACTTGAGCCTTAGACATAGCAGAAAGGGGGAAGATGGTAGAGTAACAATCCCCCTCCAGTGCAGCCTCAGCACAGAAACACTCCAATCTAGAAACCAAGTCAGCCAAGGGCACTTTCATGTCCTGCTAAGCAAGAGACTTGGGAGTCTTGGGGCACGTGAGCTATTCAGAAAAAAAAAAAAAAAGTCCCCACTAGTTTTCCACAGGAACTAGTAGTTGCTTCTTAGCACAAGCCTAGACACCCCCACCCATACTTGACCTTCAGGAACCTAATCCCTTCCTGTAACAATGTCAGTTACACAGCAGGACTTGATTTCTACGTCTACCTGAGAACAAGCAGATTTTATCAGCCTGTAGAACACATTGAATTCTATTTTCAGGCTGAGATTGGTTATTTGAGACTATAAAATGCCTCTTTATCCAGGCAGATCAGAATCTCCCTTCTTTCCCACTAGGGCAGTGAGTAACCCAAATTGTCCTGCTCACAAAAAGTCCTTAACTCTTGTAAGAGCAGAACTTACCATAAGGAAACAAACTACCCAAATCAAATCAAGACAATACCTTTGAGAAGCAACACAACATGTTTCCTATTATCACATTTCTGTTTCTCCCAAGCTGTTTGTTCCACGAACTCCCTCGGGCTTATCACGGTTCCCAGGTAAATAGAGCAGAGAACCAAAATGCCAAAGACGCACCGAGCATCGCTGGCAGAGCACGGAAAAGACTATGAGACTGGGTCATCTCACAGTAGGCTGGGGCATTGCCACTGCCTGGTTGATCAGTCTGGACTGCTTTGCCCAGAGACCGTTGGATGGAAAGAGGGGGCACCATACTTCAGCACTTACAGGCAGGGAAGCTAAATAAGAAAATTAAACCTCAAAGTTTCTGTTAACTGCAGTGGCATCTCAGGTGAGTTTAATCCCATCAGCCATGCTGCAGCTGCACAGACACTGCCCTGTGCATTGCCATGCCCTTTCTAGCTTGCAAAAGCTAATGAAAAAACAGCCCTGCTCCATACAAATAGAAATAAACATTTCCTTCAAAGATGCAAAAATGCCATTTGCCTAGCTCAAAGAAAAAGCCAAAATTTGATGACCAAGACACTGTCAACTTTCCTTTGTGGCAGTTTCTCAGTAGAAGTGGCCACGAAATTTTAAGGATTTATTTACTTCCAAATACCAGTTAAGTCCTTGCCAAAAAAGGACCTGCTACAGAGGTTAGGAAACAGACACTGAACTTATTTTAAAAATAAATAAATGAAAAATGAAAACAAAAGAGTCATCTACCGCAAAAAAGCCACTGTGGGAAATGGAATGCAAGTCATAGTATTTCACTAGCCCATTTTGGAGATATCCTCCACTTTCACTGGACCAGGGTTGAACACAACCTACTGGATCCCTCAGATGAAATCTGAACAGTCTCTAACACAGCAGTATTTCTATTATAGAGATCTTACCTTCATTTTCCATATTTCTTGACAGAACAGTGAGCGACAGAACACATTGTTGGCCGACAAATCTTTGACCGTTAGAAGCAAACGTGACAATCTCTCCTGCAATCAGGCCCCAAAATAAAGCAGAAAGAATTCACTTTGTAAATAACACATTCTCATTAAAAAAAAAAAAAAAGTTTGTTGCTCTTCCCTGTTATTGCCTTCTGAAGGCTTCAATAGCAGAGAGAACTCATAGGCAAGGCCGCAGACCTTTCATTTTAGACTTGAATCAGAAGCAGCCACACTGATAGTGAGACTACTGACATCTGCTAACTACTCAGAGGTGACACATAGCAGCAGTCACAGCACAGCTCTTGTTCAGAATAACCACAGCCATAGCTTGCTACATTGCAAAGTGATAAGATTGTTAAAGACAGAACAATGGGTAAGAGACCAAAGGATGCCAGAGGAGGCTGAGCTCCACTAAAGACAGTAATACAGTATCTGATTAGACAATCCTCTCTAAATCCTAGTCTAACAGACAGAAAACTTCATTTCCAAGATACCTAAACATAGCTGCTTTCCTGTACAAGAGAAGAATGCTGTACTTATGTGAGCATATCAGAAAAATATACGGATAATTGTCTGTTCAGGCCCTATATTTTTTGTTGACTTTATCAACAACAGGTGAACTGTGTTTAAAGCCAAACTTAATATAGTTTTCTTGATAAGATAAATGTAAACTTTCTCCCTTACCCTCTGCTCCGTGTTCAGCAGCAGTGCTTGAGAGGAGCTTGTGGAAGCCTCGCAGATCTGCTCAATGTTGGCAACAGCACTTTTGGCTGCCAAGATTGCTGTGGGTACACTCAATCTTGCAGCCTGTTCCTGCAGAACAGAGGCTAAAAAACAAAGCAGAAAGCATAGGAGAAAAGAAAAATAGTCTGAGCACACAACTGTGAACAGAGCATTCCCAGACCTTAAACTTATACGAAAACTGATGTCATCTACTGCGCTGGGAACTGAAGTTTATCCACGTTCCTTTATATAAAACAGTGGCAGAATTACCAGTACTACAGAGGTGGAATATCCTTGCTAAAGTAGATTTTTCATTTTAGCCTTGCAGGGCTCACAGTGACATTTTCAAATAAAATATTCAAAGATCTGACTTTGCCAGGTGTATCGTCACTGGACGAGTAAGAAATGAGCTGTTAAGAAAGAGAGAAGGAATAGCAAGAAGAAAAAACAAGAATTATCAAGAGAGGAAAAAGGTGGGACTAAGCTTGCAGAACAGTGAATAGAAGAGGAAGGAAATGAAATGCATTTAATAGGTAGATATGCAATACATAATGAAGAGTTAATTTCCTTTTCTGCCTCCAGCAGACTCTTTCACTCACCTATAAACGATTCTGATGGTACTTTCTGGCGCTCTATGCCACTGTCTTCAGCTGGCTTGACTGAATCTTCCACCTGGAAACAAAATAAACGCATAATGGCTTTAGGTGTCTATTTTGCACATATATAAATATATTCTCTTAAAAGCATACTAAGTAGGTGCGTCATTCTAGGGGACTAAAGCAATGGAAATAAAATTAACATCTAGCTCCTATGTGGCCCAGAGAAGCCAGAGATTTCTGCACCTTAGAAGAGACACAAGTACAGTTATCTTTGCTTTTTGCAGAGAAAGTGAGATACAGCTCAGTTAAGCCTTTTGTGCACAGTAATGCAACAGATCAGCAGCAGGGACGGAGTTTCCATCTTTCAGCCACTTCTGTGAAGCTGCACTGGCCACAGATATTTGAGAAACATGGCAAAATCTTTCCCCAGTGAGCAAGGACAAAGCAGAACATGGTCAAGTCAAAGTCTGGCTCCTGCATCTATGTAAATATATTGCACAGGTTTTCATAAGGACAGTCACATTAGCAAAAGGTTGCCAATCCAGAGAAAATCTACTACACTAGCAATAAACCAGTTCCAATACCAAACAAAAGGTGCTGGATTTTTACTTGTCCAGATGCAAACAGGCCCCAGGCTTTTTTTCATCTGTAACAACAAAATCTAGAGGAATAAAAGAAAAAAAAAAAAAAGAAGAAGAAATCTCATTTCTACAAAAAGGCCTCTGAATTACTGATTACTCCTATGGTGTTGTTCCTTTTCACTTATCATAAAAGCAGCGTTCCTGAGACATCCGTTCTGCAGCGCGTTCGTTAGGGCTGGGCCCAAGCGCGCCCGCAGCAGGACCCTCCCCAGGGCCGGCAACCAGGCTGCCTCTTACCTCCAGGAGGAGGTCGCGCAGGTTCAGGTGCCTATCCAGAAGGCGAAGAGCGGCTTCCCGGAGCTCTGCTCCGCTCCCAAAGGCGCTTTTGCGTTTCCTGGCTCTCCCTGCTGAGAAGTTGGGATTTTTCCTTTAAGGGCCAAAGATTGTTTCCTCCCCGGGCTTGGCCGGACCTCCCGCCAACACCTCCCTGGCCCCCAGCACACGCTGGACACGCGGCCCTTGGCGCACAGAGCAATTTTGTGCCCAAATTCCCCATCACGTTGACAGGAGCTGGGCAAGGAGGGACAGGGGACATCTCCATGGGGCAAGTGCTAGCCCTGTGGCTAGCGATGCCTGCAGCCTTGTCACAAGGGCCCTTGGGCTCCAGAGCCCCAAGGGAACACGGGCTAAGCACAGACTACGTTACAGGCCATGGGGGAGCCATGACCGCAGGTAGAAGGGCCTGAGAGGGGCAGGGCGTGAGGGCGGCCATGAGCCCACCGCAGTGGAGGGGCAGAGCGGGGACATTCGCCGCCGTCCCGTCCCTGCCGGGCAGGGGGCAGCGCCGCCCCGGCGCCCACCTACCCAGCAGCTCCTGCAGCCGCCTCCCGCCCGCGGCCGCCATCGCGACAGCGCCTCCCGCCAAAGCGAACGCGCCCGCCCTGCGCCGCCATTGGCTGCCCGCCCCCCGGCGCCGCCGCCGCCCATTGGCTGGAAGCGCAGCGTGGCCCCGCCATGTTGGTGGCGGCGGCGGAGGAAGGAGGCCGCCATGTTGGGGGCGGGCGGCGCTGTGCGGAGGATGAGGGGGACGGGGAGCTGCGTACGCGCCATGGGCTCCTGCCGGGAGAACAGGCAAGGAGAGCGCTCCCATGGCGGGAGGCAGGGCCTCGCGGGTGCCCCTAGGGGCCTCAGAGGGATGTATCCCACCAGGGAGTTCCTACAGGGATTATCCCTGGGGCTGGAGCGCAGGGATGAGCTTCCCTCTGCCCAGGCTGCTAATGTGCTGCAGGGGCTGAGGAAAGCGCCTCACATGTTGCTTCACACCTTCTTCCCTGCGTTTCTTAGCCAAAATAAAAGCTGGGAGCCAAACGCCAGAGAGTTGCAGAGCTACATCACTGTGTGCTGGTGTTTGGGGCCAGCACCTCGTGTTTTCAGCCCAAAAAATGTCTCCAAATAATTTCCGGATCTCTTAATGCGGGTTTGGAGGGGAAGGTAGTGCTCATGCCCAGGAGAGGCGGGATGGGAGCAGGACCCAGCGCGAGGCCGCACGCGAGGGAAAGGCTCCTGGAGGAGGCGAGGGAGCCGGAGCCGGAGCAGGTTGGGGACGTTACTGGGCCAGCGCCGGCAATTAGAAGGATTCGTCAATTAGAGGGATTCAGAAGCCGGAAGGACTCACCTGCCACAGGGTGAAGTGTTTGCATGACTAAGGCAAGGAAGGGGCCTGCCTCCATTGCCTCCGCCAAAAGGAGGAAGAAAGGGAGTTATTTAGCAGGTACAAAGAGATAAAGGACAGGATGGGAACAGGGGCAGGGCGAGCGGCTGGGCTGGTGCCGAAGGGAAGCACCTTTTCCTGCAGGATGAGGTCTGTGTTTGCTCCTTCCCAGCCGGATAGCTGGGCTCCGGCCAGGGCTCGCAGCACAGGAATCTGCGGATGCCCATGGGCTTCATGGCTGATTTCATACCGAAATGTAACCCCATATCTCCTGTGAGCCAGACACACATTATGAACCACCCTGTGAAATCCCTCTGCCCGACCCTTCCACGGACCGTCTCTGTGCCCACTTTGGGTCTGTTTGTCCTCACACTTTGGACCAGGAAGGCAGCTTTCCTCTATTTTTTTAATATTACTAGCAGGTTTCAGCAGCCTTACTGATTCACTGGCTTGCAATGAGCAGCGCTTTGCTCTATGTAATGCTTCATTGCACTGCATGTGAGGTATCCCGAGTTAATGCAGTCTACCCGGATAATTGGTTTTAATTAAAATATTAATGAAGAAGAGTCTAGAAAGGAAACGGAGCTTTATCACCTGCTCTGTGATTCAAGTGTCCCTGGCTTTCCAGCCTCCATCCAGAGATATGGAAAGGGCAATTTCCGCAGCTGACAGTGTAGCCTCCTCCAGCACACGGGCATGTGGCCAAGCCACAGGATCCAGCACAGAGCAGCCATCAGAGCAGAGAAGGGCAGGGATGCTCTGGGGTTCACTACCCCTTCGCTGGCCGTAGGGTGAAAGCCCAGGGCCGTATCCATCTTTCCTTCTCCCTTTTCCTTGGCCTGGTCATTTGTACCCAGATGAGGGGAGCCCCAAACCCTGCCAGACCAGAGACCTTTGCAATGAAACTGACCCCGCCATGTGTGCGGCTTTGTGGAATGGGATCTGTTTCGGCGCCGTGCTCACAAGCCGCACTTGCCCGGCAGGACTCGTCCGTGTCCTGGGTGCTCCCGGGCTGCACTTGAGGACAGGGCTGGCCACCCGCACGCGCAGCCCGTGGTTGCTTTAATCAAGAGCAGCGATCGGGCACTCGCACTCCTCCCAAGGGATTGCTCAGCCGGGCCCTGTGCCCTGGGGCTCGGGGCTCTGAGCTGCTCCAGGCACTCGTGCGTGTGGAAGGGAGCACAGGGAGTCCTTGCAAAGGGGCAGCAAAGCATTCTCTCCTTTCGCAGTCCAGGTTTATCGTGACACCTAATGAGGCTGGAGTATGTGCATCTAACCCCACAAGCGCTTTAGGCAGTCGCCTGTAATTCCTGTGGCTTTTTAGGGAGACATTTTGCATATGACAAATGAAATCCATGCAAGTGTCTTGCCTGCAAACAAGCGCTGCGTGCGTGCGGCATGCAGCCCAGCGGCTCCGCGAGCCGGCGGGGAGGGACGGCCCCTCCAAGCTGCCCCCGCGCCCGTCTCTGGCAGGAAACAGGAGCAGCTCACACTGCTCCAGCACTTTATAACCTTTTCCCAGCCTTTTCATTTTTTCCCCTCCGTTTCTTTTATTTTTAATTAAACTTCCCCTGTGCGCATACACGCTTTGCTTTTGTTTGATTTTTTTCCAAGATGGTGGCTTTTAATTATATCTTGATCTCATATTAATTACAGTTTTACCCAAAGCAAAGGGCTCCGCGCTTTATAATTCAAATGTTTTCCCATTAATCCTGCAGGCTGTGTTATCGCCGCCTTCAAACGGCCTGGCCGCTGCCATCGCCGACGGTGCCGCCCTGGCTGTGCCTGCAGGGCACAGGCCGGGGAGCTGGACACAATGCGGCCCTGCGTGTCCCCCCTGCAAAGGGCAGCCTGACGAGCTTCCCCCTCCACAGTTGCTTCCCAAGCTGGCCAAGAAGCCACCTGATTACAGGTAAGCGCATTGGATAATCGCATGGAGACTCCGGAGTCGCTCTCCGTCCTCCTGCTTCTCCAGCCCTGTCAACGTGCGTGGGGCTTCCCTCCTGCTCTGCTGTCGCTTTCCCTCCACACGCTGGTCGCGCTAACGCCGCGGGCCTTCTCCCACACCCGGCATGGGGACAGCTTCAGGATTTCCTCTGGCACAGATGGATTCCCATGTGCTGGCTCCATCCATCCTCAGCCTGTCAGTGCAGCTCTGGCTGCGCTTCGTCTTGGTGCCACTTTATGCTCATGGGTTAATAGAGTGGAGATGCGGTGGGATGGTCCTTCCATCATGAAAACGGGTGGCTCATCATGACAAGGGCTTTAATTTGCTCCAGCTGCCCTTTCCCGGAGGGCCCCGCTGCACTCTGCTCTCCAGGACTGTGTTCTCAGAGGTACCGTCCTGCCTTCAGAAGGGCCCTGCCGGCTCTGTGTGCCAGCCATGCTTCTGGGCAGCATTCCCTGACAATGGCACCACGTTGCTGCCTGCGCCCATGGGTCATCGGCCTCCGCTCGGAGAGCGAGACAGACTCCAGCTGCCCCTCTCAGCGCTTTCCTGATGGCTTCTTCCTGTTGTGGTCCTGCCAAAACCACACGCAGCATAAAGAGCTCTTCTCTTCCACTGATTTCCTCCTTGGTCTTTTTAAGACCCTCCCGTGCTCGCAGGGCTACCTGGCCCGGCTCTCTGCCCTGCTCTGCGTGGTCTGCAGGCAGCATCGCCCTGTGGGGCTGCACCCGCTCCTGCTTCGCCTCCTGCCCTGCTGGGACGACCCCAGGAACCTGCTGCTGCTGCTTGCGCTGCTGATTTCCAGCCCTGTCTCCCACCCACTCCTTCCCAGGTGGTGACCAGAGCCGTGTGGAGGCCGCACACGCAGATCCTCACAGATCCTCCGGCTGGCCGCCCTGCTGAGCTGGGGAGCTCCCAGGATAATTGCTGCCGGCCCTCCGGCCCCTCTGCTCTGCGGCTGAGCCGCGGGTGGTGCCCATGCCGCAGCACTGAGGTGGCCATACCAGAGCTTTTAGGTGGCCATGCCTGCATGGGCAGTGCCATGAGGACAAGGACATCCCTCATGCTGCAAGCAGGGAAACAGGCCCTGCACCCAGCCCTGTGCAATGCGCCCTGCCCCCGGTGTTCAGTCCCCTGCCTGGCACCTTGCACCTATGCCCAGCATCCTGCATCTGTGCCCAGCATCCTGCACCCGTGCCCTGCAACCTGTACCTGTGCCCAGTGTCCCGTTCCTGTGCCCAGCATCCCGTACCCGTGCCCTGCATCCGGCTGTGTCCTGTCCTGACCCCGTCAGGTGCCCTGCACCTTGAGCCCTCTCTGGGCTGTGTCCCGCACCCTGCACCCGGCCGTGCGTCCCGCACCCCGCTCTGTACCTGCACCCTGCACCCACGGCCCGGGGGTCCCAGCTGAGCCGAGCAGGGCAGCGCCGTGCCGGGAAAAGCCGAGCAGAGCCGGACCAGCGGAACCGAGCCGAGCTGTGCCGAACCGGATCCGGCCGAACAGAGACGAACTAAGCCGAGCCGCGCCGA
>VZSV01000211.1:1199527-1218563 GCA_013398735.1 Nothocercus julius | reverse complement strand
GGTCTGAGAACAGGGACTGGGGCATTGCTGAGAGGTTTGTGATGGGGGGGTGGCAACTAGGGGCTCCTGGGAGAAAGGGGCAGTGACTGGAAGGCCTGGGGGGGGAACTGGGATGACTGGGTGCTGAAGAGGGGGCGGTGAGGGTGGCAGTGGACTGAGGGGTGCAGAGCGGCCTCAGGGGGCCACCCCTCCTGCCCTTCTCCGGTCTTCTCTGGGCACCTTGGCTAGCCCGGTGGTTCCCCTGGGCAGCCGTTACCTCCCTGTCCCCAAGCTGGGCCACAGTTGTGGCCATGATCGAGTTTGGACTCTCAGCAAAGCAGAGCAGAGTCCGGACAGGGCCGTGTTTCCCTGCTGCTGTGCGTGGCCCTGCGCTCCACGACATGGGCCAGGGCTCCCGTCTCTCTACGTGAGCCCTTGTCCCCGCTCCGGCTGCTGGTGAAGGGAGTGGGGAAGCCGAGCTCTGCTCTGCCTCTGTCACATTTGTGGATTTTTCACTTCCAGATGTGAGCAGAAGGGATCTCTGAAGTCCTGTCCTGCGGGAAGCCCGAGAGGGCAGACACTGGCCGCACGCCTGCTGTTTCTGCATCTTGTTCATCTGTTTGTGCAGATTACCAATGAAGAATCAGAGGAGGACCCTTCGTGCAAAGAAGAGCACCTGGATGCCAGACTCAAAGAGCAGGATGTAGCGGAAGGGAAGGGTGCAGTGCCTGTCACTGAAGAGACAGAAGGTGATGGACAGAGGAATGGAGAAGATGCAGATCAGCAGGACCAAACGGTAAGTTAAATCGCAGTTATCTAGTTTCCATGCCACACAAGGTATGGGAACGGAGCTGTCACATTTATTTTCCTACCTGAGTTTAAGCTGAGCCACTTTGCATTAGTGACAGAGAAGTGTTCCTGTTCCCTCTGGGTGGGTTTTGTCACAAGCTAAGAACATGAGCATCAACAGCAGGGACGTGTGCAGGGTGCTTATCAATAAATAATAAGTAGATGCCCGTTAGCATTTGTTCAGAAGTGCAGTTGTCCATATTCTCTGTTTGTAGCAAAGTTTGTACCTTGCTGAGTTAATGCCCCTGTTAACTGGGGGGTAATGAGCCTGCTCACTAATTAAAGTTTGGCCTCAGAGAGCAAGTAAAAGATGGCAGACTGGCTTCATGTTCCTTTTGTCCTTATTCCCAAATCGCTGGGTGATCCGACCAGGCTGTCGCTGCAGGCTCTAGGCCTGGGGCAGAATCCATGCTGTGGTGCTGAGGACTGTGTTAGGAAACGTGCAGGGTTTTTTGGCTAGAATCCATGGGCAGGACCTTTACAGCTGCAGAATTCCTAGGACGTCTCCCTGAGCGAGACCTTGTGCTGCTTTTGCTGCCCGTGTGTCCTCGTGAGCGCTGAGGTTATGCAAATGTGTGGGAAGGAAAGCAGCCCTGGAACTCTGAAATGGAACTTGCACAACTCGTGTCACCCTGCGCCGTGGCCAGGGCTGGGCTCTTGGTTAATGTTCAGAGAAGCATTTATTTTGGAGAAAATGATGTGAAGAACCCAAACAATGTAAATTAAATGCCAAACTTCTTTCTTACGGTATTTTATTGTCATTTTCTGCTAAGAGCCTTTTGTGTAGTCTGCCCTGGCCCAGTCACTTTGCTGCAAAAAAGAATTTAAGAGCACATCTGCCTTTCCATGTCGGGTTTCCCAGGTAGATGTTTTTATGCAGCAAAGTGACTGGGCCAGGGTCATGCTGGAGCCCTCAGCATGTGCATCCCTGCCATGTGTTAGGGCTGAATTGGGGCTGCATATTCCTCTGCTTCTGAAGACAGTACAGGAGCTTTACAGCCATTATTGTAAGGCTATTACTTCTTGGATATGTTATCTCTGCAGAATTGACAGTCCTAGAAATGTGCTTTTTAGCTCTGTGTGCCTTGGAGAAGGGCTGATGCAGATCACAGTGTGTCAGGTTGGAGAATGGTGTGCACTGTTGTGAGCTGAAGCAGCTGCATCCGCAGCGAGAGGAGCCGGTGCTGTGTGATGCTTTCAGGCAGCTGTAAGTTTCTGTGGCAGTCGGAGAGTCGCTGAAACCGTCTTGCTCACTGCAAAGACAGAAATCAGTTTGTGCTTGGGAGCAGAAGGGTGAGACATTTTAGATATGTCATATTTGGAAGAACTGTTTCTTCTCTGGTTCTGAAGTCTTAAGACACTTATGAGATTCTCTTAACCCTTATATTTGTGAATCTTTGGTACTTTATTTCTTTCCTTGTGTCTTGATTTCTGCTTGCTGGCAAACTTGAAGGGATGAATATGGGTTTAGTGTGAGGGACTGATCCCCACGGACACATACTTCTCCCCCTTGCAGCATTCCTCACTGCATTGCATGGATGTGCTCCATCTCATGTAGTTGTTTCATTTATCTTTGCAGCCTATGTCAAGTAACAAGCCACGAAAGAAAAAAAAGAAAAGGAAAACCAAGAAAGCTTCAGCAGGTGACACTCTGGTATGTCTGCATTTGTCCTGAGATTTAGCAGCCTTGCTGATTTCTGCATTGGGGTTGACAAAATATCAATACTCATCTGGTAATAGAAAATATTTTGAGGCAAAAATGATCCCTTTTTCATAGTGTTCCTTTAAAATTATGAAATGACGACAGCTTTTGGTTATAGTACTTCAAGCAAGTTGGACTCACTCAGCTCTGCTGCAGATGGTTAGAGCTGGAATCCTCACAGCAGCATCTTCTTTCATCTCTGCTTTGAGGCTGTAGCAGGAGGAAGCTCTTTGGGAGGGTTTTTGCGTTTTCAGTTTACTTTGTTTGCCCTACATAAGTAGCTCTCCCAGCTCTGCGGAATCGCACACAGCTCTCCCTGTCAATGAGCAAAGAGTCACGTTAGCTTTGCCTGCTCCTCTGTGCACGGCAATGCAGCTCCCTCCCCGTTTTTTGACATCTAATAACCAGATACTGACAAGAGCATCTGCCAGTCTCACCTGTGTTACAGCAAACACGTTGCCAAGCGCTCTCCCCGTGCGACTTGTTCCTGTCCTTTCAGAAATGGAGGGGACAAGGGGGACTGATCTGCTGTGGCTAAGTTGTCTGCCCCTAATGAAGTGTGCTTGAAGAGAGTTAAAAGCTTCACCCAACATCTGTGCTTGTTATGGGTTAAATTAGAAGTGACACTTTTATACTGAAGTATATTTTACA
Source organism: Nothocercus julius (assembly GCA_013398735.1). NCBI lineage: Eukaryota > Metazoa > Chordata > Aves > Tinamiformes > Tinamidae > Nothocercus > Nothocercus julius. Next base: position 1,215,382 of record VZSV01000211.1, on the reverse strand, counting down.
TACTTCACATTGTCTAGGTAACTAAATATATTGCAGTCATTAATCATTTAAATTCAAAAGAAATAAAATTACTAAAGTGATGAAATACCTTCTGCTAAGATTTAAAAGTCTTAGCTGTTCACTTGGGGGAGATTTCTTGCAAAACTTCTTGAGTCACAATGTGCTGGACCACCGGCCTGGCTGTTGTGTGTGGTGGCTGTTGGTGCAGGTGCCAGGCTGGCTGCCTCCTGCTAGGGAATTCACCAGGGAAGTTCAGGAGCTGGTTGCTAGAGCTGAGGAATCCATCAGAGAGGCCATGGAGGAAAGCCTGCTGCTTCTCCCAGCCCAAGAATCATGAGCAGTAGATGACATCTGCCAGCTCTAAGCAGGCTTGATCCTCAGAGACAGGCTGTTTGGTAACTAGAAATAATACTAGCTTTGTTCTTAAATGCACTTAAATTGCTTAAATGCAGAACACATTAATTTTTTTTATGTATCTACTACACATAGTGTAGCTATATTTAGCTAATAAAGGCAACCTCAGAATGCTGTTTTTGTGTTTTGAATGGAATTCTATATTCCACCCGTGCACATCATGAGGAGAATGTTAATTGACTACATATGAAATGCATTGCTTGCCATTTGGCCGAGGGAAAGAAGAAAAATATGAGTAAAAGCATTATACAACTGTTTAATGTGTGTTGATGGAGTATGTTCTGGTTATCAGCAATCTGGGAAAGTAGCTGCATATTACATTAAAGCTGGATTAAAAGCACAAGGATCACAGCAATAACTCAGTATTTCGGGGGAAGCAGGCAATGAAGACTCATTATTTAGATTGCTATTATTAAAATCAGCACCCCAACATTGAATTGTATTTTAGAAATTAAAAATTATAGCTTAAATTAGAGCATAGTGAGTGATGGGTAAGGAAGGGTAAATAAACAGGCTTGAAGCTCTGTGTTATGTCAGAAACAACCACTGTGGGCATCTACTTTGAACGGAACATGAGGTCAGTAGAAAAGCTGCCAGCTCTTGCCCACGCCAGGTATGTTTAGCTGGTGCATCGTGGCTCTCAACAGCACAAGGAGCAAAAGTATTGCACAGAGTACTAGGATCAGGACAAGTCAAAGGATTTGGAGGCAGCTGGGTGTGATCCCTTCTGGGTGACCTGTGTGCAGCAATGACTCGTTCTGTAACAATTCCATTGTCTTTGCATGTGGATATCTTAAGGAAGATAATGACCTGGAAGACATCGACAGCCTTCTGGAGAAGATTGAGGATACCAATGGGCTGTCGCAGCAAACCCAGAGCGGAGTCATTGCAGACAGCAGGCCTCTGCTCTACGTAGAGCACAGGTAGTGCTTTCCTTGCTTCCTGATTTTGGCCTGGGATGTGACAGGGATATCTGTTCCACAAGAAGGGAGGTAGGACACTGCCTATCTGGCTATGAGTTCAGGACCTTACGTGGAAGGGCTGGTGATATGATTGTGAGGGCAGTCCCCTTTCTAACTGCTGTTCTTTAGAGCTCTGCTCAATTTTTAGTGCTGAATCTGTTATCTGCTCCTGTATCTGGTTTGAATGGGCAATTGGACCAGAACAATCTCCAGGGTTCCTTCCACCATAAAATATTCTGTGATTATTTGTAGAAGAATCTCTACAAAGCAGCTGAAAGCGTTGGTGCCTAAAGCTTTGAAATCAAACAAACCTGGTCAGGTACCTCCCTGCAATCAGTCCAGCTCCTGTGGGCAGCAGGCCCCAATCCTGCATGTGTTGGCATCTGAAGAGGGCTAAGCTGTACCTGGAGCTATTTTACCAGGAAAGCTGGTCAGACTTGTCTAAGCTTTTCCACATGTGGCTGTCAACAGAAATGGACTAAGTACCAAGTGCAGCAAGTGAATTGTCTTCAGACTAGAGATCTGTCACATCTAGGCATATAATCCACTGAAACCTGTTTGAATGGGCCAGTTGTTGGATTCAGTTGCTGAGCCCTGGACTGGCACAGAGACTGGCAGCTCTTCCTATTTTGGTAAGAGCAAGCACGTTTGTAGGCTGGGACAACTTGTCAGTGCAGGTTTTTGAAACCTCCAATCACACTGCATCAAAATTGAATCTAGCCTGGTGGGCACTCACTGCTATTCAGCCTGTTCAGGGGCATTTCAATAAAGGGAGGAATGTTTGCTTACCTAAAGATGCTTTTAACTCCAGGGACTTCTCAGGTCAAATAAACATGAGTTATAAACCCTTCAAAAATGGTTAATCTCAGAGCAGTTGAGGATTGGCAGTGCTGCATCTCTGCTTTCCCGCTTCCTCTCTTTTTTCCACAGAGGAAAACCCCTCTTAAACATTTTTCACATTTCTGGGCCAAGCATTGGGTCAGGAAGCTGTAGACTTCATGCTTTGACATAAGGTCTCTGTTTTTTAAAAATGTATTTTATTCTTTCCCAGCCTTTCTGCAGTGGTTATGGTGCTTGCCCTACGTTGCGCATTGTCGCTGCTGGGCTCTCAGCAGCAGATATGTCTTGTCTTGCAGACACAAATCCCCCAAGCCCTCATTCCCAAAAGGAGGCCGTCCATGGGCATATCCCAGACTAAGGCCCCAGGTGCCCTGGAGATGGCAGTAGAGGTATTCCTAGCTCAGCACCATCCTTGGAGCAAAGCACAAAGAAAGCACACATCTGGCTGGGCAGGGATTTGAATGCCTCCTCTACTGACCACTGATTTTTAACCTCCTTTCAGTGATGTGTCTTGACAGTGCAGGGGCTTCCATCACTTCCAAAGTACAGGATACTTGGCATTGGTGAAATGGGGTGGAGTTTCACATCAAAGGACATCAGAAGACTTCTGTGGGTGTTTAACCAGTGATGGGTTTTCTTTCTTGTTCCAAACTTTTCAGAAACTTGAATCCAGAGAATGAGTTGAAGAGATACTTTGGGGCTCGGGCTGTTCTTGGTGATCAGAGGTTAGTCCAGATTTTAATACTAAATCTTTTCAAAGTCTGAGGCAGTGGGTTTGTCCTTCTTCAGTACCATGACACTGCAGGGAACCCAATGCATTGATATGTTCAGGATGTCTTATTTATTTAATAGTGACAATGGGGATAGGATAGTATTTTTTTTTTGTGATATTCATGAGAGAGATTAAAGTTTCTTCCGACTTCTGTTAGTAGTTACTTTCTGTTCTACTGATTTTCCTTCTCAATATTGTTAAATGCCCTTCTAAAGTCCTTTAATTCAAAAACATAGAAAATTGACTGTTAGATATTTCTTTCTCCAGCACTTGTCATTTGTTGCTATTCCAAAATCTCTGATGTTCTGTGCAGTGGGACATGAGTCCTTTCCTGGTGGTCTTGTGCACTTGCTTAGAAGGACCCAGGGAATCCACTGCTGCTTTGATCTGTGGAAGAATTAGGCTCCTTCAAGGAGAGATTACAACGAGAGGCAGTATCTAGTGCATGAGGAAAAAGGAGCAGTCCCTTGCCTGGGGAGTATGTGGCTTAATAAGTAGTCTTGATTTATGAATGCCTCTTGCCTCGAACCAGTACGTTAGCTGAACCTGTGAGTATAGCTTAAGCTAAATCAGTTGACATTTGAAGGTCCCTTCTGGCTGGGAAGGGCCCTTTAATTTGTCCTGGGAAGCTGTTTGAGGCAAAGCAGCAGTTGAGAACTTGGCAGGAGTAAAAATAGGGGAAAGAAGCTATTGAAGTGGAAGTGCTGGAGGCACCGGCTGGCCCAAGGAGGAATGGTTACAGTAAGGAAGGCTTAAGTGAAGGTATGTAGAGCCTGGAAGGCAGATATGATAAAGCTCTGGCCAAAAGCTCCATATGGCCCGGCTTCAGCTGAAGAAGTAGTTTTCCCTGCCCCATGCCCTTTTCTGGCTGTTTTTTAGCCCTGCTCGTTGCGTTGGTATACAGCACCACAGGGTGCCCTGTTTGTTTCCTTAGGCCGAGACAAAGGCAGCGCCAGTACGTCCGCAGCACGTGGCTCACGGCTCCCAAGAACACCTGGCCTCGATACAGCAAAACAGGTGAGGGCCTCGGCGCTGCGTCCGCGGCGGCGCACACCGCTCCCCGTGGTCACCTCGCTCGGGTGCCAGCGCTGCCGCCCGCTGCTGCCAGCCTGGCTCCTCCTGGAGCCGCCGTGCCCGGAACTAGAGCTGCTCTCATCAGCTGCCAGGCCCAGGCTTTGCACTGGCTGATGCAGGAACCAGCCACATGTCTGCAGGTGGAAACACCTCCTGTATCAGTGGGATGAAGGACTTTCTGACGGATTGTGTCTTAGTGTTTGACGTTTTTTTTTTTTTTTCCCCCTCCACTCCTGGAGTTTGCAGGTGATGTGTGCTTCCCTTCCCACAGCAATCTTGATGAGTTCTGAGTGGAAAGAATAACTTGTCTGGGCTTTTGGAATAGGTTTGGTATTCCCATTCATAGGAGGGAGAAAAGTGGAAGTCTCGGGGAATTCTGAATACATCTGTCTTTGGACCCAGTGATGTGAACAAGTTTTCTGTGTTTTAACAAATGCTGTGCTCAGGCTGCAGCAGTGGTACCCATGACTGTCATGTCTGCACTCTCTAGGTATTGCCATGCAGCTGGTGGAGACCAGGAGGGGAGTGCAGTACTTCACGTTTGAGCACCACCGCGAGTACCAGCAAGTGCAGTTCAAGTTCCTGGACGCTGTGGAGTCCATGGATCCCAACAACATTGTGGTATGTTGTGAAATTGAGATGCTGTTAAATCCTGTGCTTCCTGCTGCCCCTGTCTCCAGCGGGCAAGGGCCAATGCTTTCTAGTGCTCATATTTTGGCAGTCTTGTTTTGAGCAGTAGGATCCCACGTGCATCTCTGTGTGGGGTAAGGCAGCTTGCCAAGCTCTGCTTTCACCTTTAGAAATACAAGTGACCAAAGCGGCACACTGAAATCCAGGCCCTGGTGACTGAGCCTGGTGGCTCTGCCCAGAGAGCATGTCAGGTAGCCATCTGGAAGAGGAGCCTGTAGGAACTGCACATTTGGCTGGAGGGCTAGGGAGGAATAAAGCTGCCTTGTCTCGACTCTTCATCTGGGAAAGGAAAAATATTGTATAAACTCTTCTTCAGCAGGCAATCTAAACTAACAGTTGTTCTATTTATAAGTTCTTGCATGGATGAAAAATGTGTCTTTTCCTGGTATTTCAGCAAAACAGTCTTTGTGTTGAAAGTTCTTCAAGCATGTCGAAGCTCATTAAACTGTATGGTAATATTTATAGTTTGTAATGGTAAGCAACAGTGAAATTGCTCTGCACCCTACTGAACTGTAATTGAGGTATTTTTGCCTTGAAAACCCTGGCCACATGAGCTCGGATACATGCACTGGCGAAGTTTCTTAAAGAGGCCATTGTCCACTCAATAAAGTTTACTTCCTCTCGCTTTCCCACCCTCTGCTCATAGCAGAGCACTGCGCTCTTGGCTCATTGATTCTGCTTGTAATTAGACTGAAGAATTCATATTCAATGATGTGTAGTAGTTCCTGTGCAGAAGTTCTCAACCTGGGACCCAGTCCTGAGGCCAGGTCAAGCGTCGACTCGTATGGATGTGCAGAGCCAAACAGGGTTTCTGTGATGCATTGCAGTCCTTCTGCTCGATCTCTGTTAAGTGGCCTGTCTGTGTTTAAAGATGTTGCTACAGCTTTAGGCTTTCGCTTTTCTTTCAAGGGTAAAATCTAACAGACATGGGTTTGTTGATGGCAGAAGTACTTCAAAATCCCCAGCAATTTACTTGTGACAGCCACAATCTCTTTGTAGCCTGAGCCCCTGTCTGCTTCACTGCTACAGGTGTGGGCAAAATACAAAACATTTTTTTTCATGATCCTGCTCAGTGATTTTTTTTCTTTTGCTTTTTGTCAGTGGGTTTGAAGTGTGTTTTTTCTTTTGCTTTGTCAGTGGGTTGGAAGGTCTTGTTGCTGAAGCCTTAAGTGCTTATTATTAAGAGTGTTTTTTCCATCACTATGAGGCTGAGTGTTCCATCCCATCTGAGAAGAAGGGCTAGATGGGAACTGGGAGAAAGCAGTGAGAGAGACAGGATGTCAGGCAAGTGGCAGCGAGGCAAAGGCCCTGAGCCAAAGCAGCCCGGAATGTGGAAGCTGTGTGCCGGAGTAGGAAACATGGCCATCGCTCTGATGAATTTTTGAAGACGTATTTTTCATTTTGGGTAAGGAAAACATTGAGGAGTTTTGAAGTAACTTCAGTATTTTCATGCTCAACCTGAGTTTTAGGTACTTAGTAAAAATAGGGAGTGTATCATATAATTAGTGAATGAAGAGTTCTTTGAGGCATAGTTAAACTTACACTTCTAGTGTTCAGAAGCCTGGAAAAAAAAAATATTTCCATTACCATTCAGGACCTGAAATTTTAATAAATGTATAAAAATGTCCCCTCAGTGCCCAAAGGAGAGCAAAAGCCTTATCAAATGTTAAGAATCGTTAGAATGGGATGGGGAACAAAACAAAACGGTAATTATACCTCGTGGCTGAATCTTGAATATTCTGTGCACATCTTGTTCAAAAGGATGGAGTAGAACAAGGACAGAAAGGATGATCAAAGGCCTCTGCGCTAGAAAAGCGGGGTTGGCTGGGCCTCCCTTTGGAAGGATGTGCTGGAGGGAAGCTGCAAGAGGTTCCAAATCTTGCGCAGAGTGGGGAGGGATCTCCTTGCTGTCCTTTCTAACATAAGGACAAAGCTGGCAGATTCAGACCAAAGGAAGTTGTTTGCAGGGTGTATTCAAACTGTAGATAGGTCTCCATAGCACAGAAAGTGAGTTCAGAAAAGTTAGCAGGTCCAATAATTGAACAAACTCAAGAGAGGAAACACTGAAGGCAGTTGATCTAAGGTGGCCTCTCTGACAGTGGGAGTCCTGGACCCTCATGATTAGCAGCTTAGAGAGCGTCCTGAGACTCGACACACTTTCCTGTTGCCCTCTTTCCCAGGCCTCTGCTTCTGGAGACAGGGTGCTGGGCAAGATGGACCTGTAGTCTTACCCAGTGTGGTTGTTTTTGTGTTGTTTTAATCTGCAATTTTAGCCTTACAAATGAAGTGTAGCCCAGCCTTCAGCTATAGTATTAGCATGAGCTCCCTGATGGTGTGGGACAGGATTCCTTTGCCTCCAGACCCAGAGGCAAGAACAGTCCCTTTCCCTTATGTGCTGTATCAGGGTGTTTGCCTTCCTGCCATGCTTACAGAGCTCGCCTTGTGGGCAAACACCCAAGACACCAGTGATCTGTGCCGTCGTGTAACCAAGCTCCCGCTCTTCCGTAGCTCTTGCTTCAGATGAACCCCTACCACGTGGACTCGCTGCTGCAGCTCAGCGACGTGTGCCGCATGCAGGAGGATCAGGAGATGGCCCGCGACCTCATAGGTGAGAGCTTCAGTGAGGAGGCAGGTGTGAGCAGGTGTGGTTCACTTCTGCTTCTGTTTCAGCAAAGAAATAGCAAACTAGAAGGGTCTGTCCAGCCCTGTGTTTGTGACTCTGTGGCTGCGAGTGCTTAGCCTTGTGCCATCCTTCAGAGTAGCAGCATTAGCTGGAGGTTTTTGGGCAAAGAGTGCCTAACGTGCTTGTCTGTGGCAAAGCTCTTTGCCTTTCACCTTTAAAATGAGCAAAAGAAGTTAATTAGTTAATAATTATGAGCGTCGAGGCCAATTTGACTGCCGCGCAGGGGGAGCGTGCGGTGCCATGCGTGTGCCGTGACAGTGTCTGTGCTCTGTGCAGAGAGGGCTCTGTACAGCCTGGAGTGCGCCTTCCACCCCGTCTTCAGCCTCACCAGCGGGAGCTGCCGCCTTGACTACCGGCGCCCGGAGAACAGGTAGGTGCTTCGCCCCGCTCCTCCTGCGCGGCCGCCGGCAGTGCTTGCCCCTTGCTGGTGGCCTCCTTTGGGCACGGAGACCCAGATTCGCAGTATCTGCTGCGTCATCTACTCTTGCAAGCGGTGGCAAGGGACCTTGGGCTCCCCTTTCTGTCAGAATAAGTTGTACCACTCAGCAGTCAGCAGCAACGTCCCTTGGCAAGAGGGCTGTAAACTCAGGGAGCACTTGTGAGAGGGGCACAGGTAGCAGAGACACCGGCAGCTCTTGCTTTGCTAGGTCACTTACACCGAGGCAGACAGATTTTCTGTCAAGTACCTTCTTTCCTGAGGGATTTCTCATCTAAGCATTAGCTTTTCCACCCTGTCAGTGTCCTTTTCAGTACGGTATTACCTATTACTGCAAAAAGGCACTTGTTATTGTCACAGAAATACTCACTGTGAGTTTAAGTCTGTGTTCGGTCTCCTGTGTGCTCTCTGCTTGGCCCTTGTTCCCAGCACTCGCACTTATCTAGGCCTGGCTGTTTATATAATATTGACAGTTATGCAGCTGCGGAGAAAGGTGACTCTATGCTGGGAATTTTCCAGTCAGCTGACCTAAGTAATCTCTTCCCAAATCTCGATACCTTGAGTTTGCTCAGGTTTCCAGGTCCCGCATGCTGATGGACTATGTGCTGTCTGTTAGCTGAACACTGTGGTCTCTGCCTTACCCGGGTGGGATGAGATGTCCTCCCGTGTATGTCTGCTCATGTGCATGCTGTGCTACTGTCCCCTCACACAAAGGCTGAGGCCTGGTTGTGCTAGGCCTTCAGGCTTCAGGGATTTATTTATTTCTTTTGTCCTGGTGCTGTGGGGTGCACAAGGCTATGGGGCCTTGGGGAGCAGAGGTGAAATAGGCCCCAGATTTGTCATCTCTCTGCTTGTACAATGGCATGAAGATGAACAATCTGAGATGAGAATCTGGAGCCTCCTGTGCAGAGGACTCTGGTACTCTGTGTTGAAGCACTACGATGGGTGTCCTGGGCCCCCCTTGGCTGCACAGCTGCATTAATACCTGAAGGAGGAGGTGTTCAGGCTGACTGGATCTCTAACCTTGAGTGAAATGAGATGCTCTTCTCTAAATTTGGCTTCTAAAATCTGTTCTTATTCTGTCTGTGCAGAGCTTTCTACCTGGCTCTCTTCAAACACCTGATGTTCCTGGAGAAGAGAGGCTGTCCTCGGACAGCCCTGGAGTTCTGCAAGCTGATCCTGAGGTAAAGACCCCCGAGGAGCGCTTCATCCGCGTGGCCTCCTCCCCACTGCTAACTGTGGGCCTGAGTGGAGAAGGGCCTTGCAGAGCCTACGTGCAACAGTGGCCTCAGCCTGAAGTACTTGTGTGGCCCTTCATCCTCCTCCTGGGTGGTTCCATGGAGAGGCCATCTCCGCTCTGCAGGAACATGGACCCAGCCGGGGCAGGCACAGCCCTCCTGGCCATGTGGGGGTGACTTAGATCTCCTCATCTCCATTTGCCAAGTCATGGGAGCTTTCTGGGTGCTAGTGAGAAAGCCTTATTTGCCTTAGAAATGAGGGCAGCTACTCAAGCTTTTGTGGCACTTACTTGGTTCCTCCTGTTGTGCTCGCCTCTCTCCAAAGCCTGGATCCAGAGAACGACCCGCTGTGTGTACTGCTGTTGATTGATTTTCTGTCTCTTCGAGCTAGAGAATACGGCTTCCTGACACGCATGTTCCAGGAGTGGGAGGTGAGTTGCCAGCAGGCCACACTGGTGCGAGACAAGGCAGAACGAGGAGGGAGCTGGTTCCTGGGGCTCGGAGACCTGCAGTGGGCTCTCCCCATGTCAGATGGGCTGCAGAGAGGGGCAGTGGTGCTGTGGATCATGAAAGGACAAACACATGTATCTCTAGAGCTGCAGTTTCTCTCCAAAATAGACCTTCTGAGCTATGTTGCATGTGTTTTTCAAAACTGGCTTAACGCTTTGGGGGCTGTCTCAGGGGGAGGCTGGCATCCTGAGGTCATCAGAATGACCCATAAAAGCTAGGGTGCTTGTTGTCTTGTAATCGTGGCACCTTATAAACAGTTGTATGAGCTCAAAATTGCTTTCTCACTTGTGGGAACACCAAGTCAAGCCAGAAGCTGTGAAGTAACTTACTCCACTAAGCAAGAAATCCCACTCAACATACAGTTCAGGCATGTTGAGATCACTCTGCATGTCTTCCTTTCTTACTAAAATTCTCCCTCTTATCCCGCAGAGTCACCGCAATTTGTCCCAGCTCCCCAATTTTGCCTTCTCGGTTCCGCTGGCCTATTTCTTCCTGAGCCAGCAGGAGGAGCGCTCAGAGCTGGAGCTAAGCCAAGCCCGGGAGAGAGCTGCCCGGCTCATCCAGCTTGCGCTGATCATGTTCCCAAGCGGTAAGTCTGTCCCCACTGGTAAGTCTGTCCCTGCCGGCTTCACCTGCAAAAGCAAATGAGGATTCCAGGCAGTTGCAAACAGAAGCAGCAGTTTGCCCAGGGGTTGCAAATGCTGTCTGCCAGAGTCCCTGAGACAGGAGCCCAGGCTCAGGGGGGTGGCACAGGTCGTGCAGAGCAGCACTGACAGCCACTGCTGTCAGAGCCGGAGCTGCACCCACAGCTGCTGCGGACAGCGGTTTGGTTGAGCCTTCCTGAAGGCCGAAGGCTCAGAGAAAGCAGGCAGAGGAATCGGATGGGGCCAGCCCTGCCGTGAGCTGCCATGCGCAGGGAGAGGTCAGCGACTGTTCTCTCTGCTGTCCACCCTCCTATCAGAGCAGCTGATGTCCCTTCACTGCAGATAGTCAAGGGCTCGTGAGTTGGGGGAGGCTGAGAACTGGAGTCTTGGGGCAGGAAAGCGCTTTCCCGCAGGGCTCCTCGGCGCAGAGACAGCGAGTCTCTCTCAGCTCTCCCTCCGAGGCACTGCTGGGCTTTAGATGTGGTCTGTATGAGTGCCCATCACTCTTGCTTTTATCCAGTTAGGGCTCCTGTCCCTAAAAGGAGATACGCAGCCCCTCCAGGCCCGGGGCGCATGGAGTGCCGGGGAGGGGGTGCCTTTATAGTCAGAAAGAGCCAGTTTTTGAACAGAGCTTTAGTTTGTGTTGGCTGAAAACATTTTTTGCTGCTTGTCATGGTGCCTGAAATAAACCTTTGTTCAAGTTCAAAGACCAGCAGCATTAATTGCACAGAATTGCACCTTATTTCACAGGAAAAAAAAGCTTTTTTTTTTTTTTTTTTTTTTTTTTTTTTTTTCTCTCCTTGGGATCTGTTTCCATCGTCCACACAGAGAATTAAACACAGCATAAACGCCAGCTGTGGAGCTGGCAGTGTCCTCTTGGCACTGATTCTCGCTCAGTGTCCCCAACCTTGGGAGACTTGTCCTCCCTGCGTGGGGCTGGCTCTGCAGCCCTGGCAGGCTTGGCTGGCTGCTCCCGCGGCGCTGCTCAGCAGGCTGCTGAAAACAAGCTCTGTGACTCTCTCCTGCAGTTCTTATGCCGCTGTTGGATCACTGCAGTGTGCAGGCAGATGCCAGGGTCACTTCCCATTCCTTTTTTGGGCTGAACGCTCAGATAAGGTAAGACCTGGCAATGTTCTTATTAAATGGACAGAATCAATTCTTCTGGTAATGAGGCTCTTGCTTGCTCAGGCAGTTAATGGAGTCATAAGCTGTGGTGGAGAATATCTGCCCTTTCTAAACAGGGCAGGCTGAGGCCATCAGATGCTTTGATAATGGATTCCCATAAAAGCCACAGATAAGTCTATTAGACCTGCCTCACCTTAATGCAGATGGGTCAGAAGTCCATACAGTAGCTTGTTGATACATGTAGTAAGGGAACGGCGTGTGCATGCTTTGGGGCAGGCTGTCTCCTGCCAGTCTGGGCTTCCCTGACACGTGGTGCTGTAAACACATGAATGGTCTCCCCCTCGGGTAAAGACAGTAGAACTTTCATCTCATGGCCTTGCTTGTCCCAAAAATAGACAGAGGCAGAAAAACTGGTGGAGGTAGATGTAAATAGCCACGCTGGGAGCCTGTGACTCCTCTCTTCCTATTCTCGCACTGAAGCACAGCCCAGAGTTGAGCCCTTTCTAGACAGCACAAGTAACTGCAGGCAGGAGGAAGGAAAGGGCCCTGAAAAATCATTGTCTCCTGTAGCCAGCCTCCTGCCTTGAACCAGCTGACCTCCCTCTACGTGGGAAGGACCCACTCTCTGTGGAAGGACCCCGCTGTCATGGCTTGGCTGGAGACCAACGTCCACGAGGTGTTGTGCAAGGTGGATGCCAGGGACCCGCTGGTGGAGGAGTGTGAGCACAAGTAAGTGCAGTAGGTAGAGAGGAGGCTCTTGTGCTGCACAGGGGTGCAGAAACCCTGGGACAGACCGGGCCGGGAAAGAAAAGTTCCCTCGTGGGCAGCAGTGACTTTGGTGCTGGCTTGGAGCCCCAAAGCTGTTGACGCCCGAGGTTATGCTGGGGGTCTGTCTTTCCTGGCTTTGCACAAAGGTGAGTTGAGTTGTAGCCCTTGCCTGGGGGGCAGCGTGTGCTGCAGCAGCTTCGCCCAGCCCCGGCTACCGCGGATGCCATGGAAGCAGCGCAGAGAAGAGAAGGGGCTGCTGCTGGCTGGGAGTGGCAAGTGATGACTGCGCTGGCTCCAGGGCATTTAGCATACAGGGCAGGCAAGTGCTCAGAACGACTTCCAGCTCTGAGAAGCTGCAAGGGAGGCAGTAAGTGCTGAAGTTAGTTTGCTCTGCTGGCCCGCAGAGAGCTGCTGAGATGTGTGAGACAGTGTCTCTGAGCTGTTCTGCTCTTTATCTAGAGGTAAGAAGCTGCTAAGTGACTTTGGCTTTGCGTTAGACCAGCGCTTTCTAATGTGGCTAGTCCCAGCAGAACCACAGCTGAAACTGGTACAGCACCTAGAGAAGCAGAAATGAGAAGTTCATTGTGGTGAGGGGTATTCTGTGCGATGCCGCAGCAGAAATCCTCTGTCTCCCCTCCCGGCCTTAGGAGGAAGATGCGATACCAGAGTGCACCCAGGAATATCTACCGGCACGTGATCCTCTCGGAGATGAAGGAAGCCACAGCAGCTCTGCCTCTGGTGAGGGGCACAGATGGCATTTGCTTCCCTGTTGTGCGTGCAAATGCTGGGCATGTCGTAAACGACAGCCGCTGTCCCGTGGGACGTGCGGAGAGGTTATCTTGCCATGCTTAAAGGATCCTGGTACCCTGCAGAAGAGGGGACTTCGGCTTGCTGCTGTGTCCCCTTGTGCTGCACTTAGGTTGCTGGCAGCAAGAACGCTGTGCTGGGTTCCTGGAAGTGCTGGCACGCGCTGCGCTGCCGCAGGACGAGATGAGAAAGCCAGGCCCAAAGCGTGCGCCCAGCTGAGCGATGCTGCACTGCCTGCTAACAGAGGTCCCTTGGTCTCGTTCGGCGTGGCTCCTTCGCCCAGGCAGCCCAGCTTGTTTTCCACTGAGGTTTCCCATCCTGCTTTTGGGAATAGTCATGTACAAAGACATCCTGGCAGTGCCAAAGTAAATGTCCGCGTGACCTCAAAGTGCCTGCAGTGGTTGCAGCGTTTCCTGGGGCATCTCGGGCTAAGGCACACAGGGGCATGTGTAGCTGTTGAGACTGTAGCTGTGTCTCACTTGTGCTGCCTCAGGTTAAGGCCTGTCCAAGGGTCCGACTGTCTCCTTGCCTCGGTGTTTGCTGATGGTGGCAACACAACCATCACCTCTTTCTTTCTGTCCTCTTCAGGAGGTGACGTCGCAGCCGGTAATGGGATTTGACCCCTTACCTCCCTTGGACTCCATCATTTCCTACACCAGACCAGAAAGGTACCTCCCGCAGCCCTTGTTTCCACGCTGACACAGCTAGCGCGTTCCCAACGTTCCCACCTCCATGCAGGAGCCTGGCTGGTGCCCTCGCTGCCAGGGGGGCTGTGCAGGCAGGACTTGTCCTACTGCTTTTGCTTACGGCCCGTGGTCACCACCGGAGACAGCAGCTACACACAGCCATTAAGACAAAGGCTGTTGAGAAATGCTGGTTGGCATTAGCATCTCTAAAGAGGTGCTTTGGGATAGTGCAGATCTAATCGTGGCCAGCACAGTGTCCAAAGCCTCTTTAGGTGAAGCTGGTGCATGTCTTACCCACCGACCTGCTTGAAGGAAACCTGCTAGGGCCGTTAATGACTGCTTAATGACCAACTGGCCAGCTGCTGGGACAAGGAATTCCCTGGGAGCCCCCAACCTTTCTTTGGGATCCTGACCACCCAGGCAGGCTTGGGAAGACACTGTATTGGTAGTGGCAGTGAGGTTGTCGCCAGCTTCTCGGCACCCTCTCCGCCCAAAGGAACAATATTATTGCCAAAAGATCAAATATTATATTGCCACCTAACAGTGTTGTGTGACTTTTCTCTTTCAGAACGAATCATCCATCCAACGAAAGCACTTTATCTCTCTTCTTCCGATCGCTGTTGCCAAATTTTAACTTGCAGGTATGTGCAGCGAGCTGCTGCTGCAAATCTGAGCACACTCCTGCTTTGAGTAGACACAGCAGTGTCTGCTGCGCAGCGTTTCTGCAAAGGGAGTGGCTCTTGGCATATGCAGTTCATAAACGTCTGGTTGCAGAGCAGCCTGGTTCTGCCTGGCGGGCGGCGGTGCCTCTTTGCCTCTTGGTTCAGACGGGCAGCTCCAGCTCTGCTCTCTTGTAGGGCGACATGAGGCACGATGGGGATGAAGAGGCTGGAGCGGGGCAGGACCTTAACCAGGGGGTGAACCGGCTCATGGCCGCCATGCGGGACATGCTGGCGAACATCCAGTTTCAGGAGCCCCCGCGAGACGACAATCCCGAAGGCGATGCGGACTGGGACTGAGCCGAGCGCCCCTGCCGCCCTCGCACTGTGTAATCGCAGCCCGGATCGTCTCCCACTCCAATAAAGTCGCGCCGACCGCGGAGCCCTGCTCTTGGTGCTCTTTCCTGGGGCTGGGATGGGGCTTGGGGAGGCAACTCTTGACCTTCCGCAGGGCTCAGCACGGGGGCAAGTACTACCTGAAAAAGCTGGAGCTGATCCATAGCATCCCTTTTCCCTTCCCTCGCTTTGCCGCCTTGGCACAGGGCACCAAAGGGTGCGGAGCAAGGGATGAGGTCAGCTGTAATAAAACTCTTGCGGGCAGCAGCCGTGAGCAAAAAGCTTTTCCGTTTCTGCTGCGTAACGGTGTCGGGGGCTCCTGGGTGCCCAGGCAGCCTGCGCTGGCCCGAACCCTCCTCGCCCTCCCTCGCGCTGCGGCTCCAGCTGGAGCTGGGGGAGGCGGCGGGGGCTGCATCCCAGCCGGGAGAGCCGAGCGCCCCGGCCGCCCGCTGCCGCTGGCTCCCCTTGCGCTCCCTGAAGCCGCAGTTTGGTCCCCAAAGTGGCTAAAGCCGAAATCCGTCCCCCGTCTCCGTGCACCGAGCGGCTGGGGACAGCCGAGCGGGAAGCTGCAGCCTGTCAACCTCAAGGGGACAACGGTCCCTGCCCCACGTGCCCACCCCACACAGAGTTGCTTCCATGGGCGGCGGGGCCCCCGGAAGCGGCTGGCGTTGGCAGCGGGAAGGGCCTTTCCGTGCCGCCGCGAGCGGCTCCTTGGCAGCTCCAGGCATCGACACGCAGCCCAGGGCACATGATGGTCAGCTGGGCCCCGCGCGGCTCCGGGCCGGCACGTTGGGCCGCTCCGCGCGGCTCCGCCGGGCCCCGGCATCACGTTCGCGAGTGGCCGCGGTGCCCCCGCTCCATCTGCAGGTCCTGGTGCCGCAGGGCAGCTCCCTGCGGAGCGGGAAGGCCGGGACCTGCAGGGCGGCAGCCGTCTCTTCTCCCAGGGAAAAAGGGGCCTTTGAGGATCGTCGCCACGTGCGGCACCGTCCCCGTGCGCTGCTGCGGCCGCCTGAGCCCTTGCCGGGGCGCAGGGCCCATGGCATCCTGAGGGGGTCGGACTGGTGCCCTGGCGGCAGGGCCGGACCGAGCGCCGCCAGCGCTGCGGCAGAGCAGGGGCAGCCCGGGGCCGTGCCCGGCTCTGCCCTTCGCGC
>VZSV01000211.1:1135682-1152366 GCA_013398735.1 Nothocercus julius | reverse complement strand
CCGCCAGCCCCGCCGCTCGGCCCCGCCGCGCCGGCCGCCCCCGGCTGCTGCTCCCGAGCGTGGAGAGCGCTGCTTGCCCCGGGTTCGCGCTGCAGACCTGTCCCCTCCATGGCCGCGGTGCCCCTGGCTCCCCCGCGACCAAGGTGCCCCTGTTCCCTGCAGTCACCGTGCCCATGTCCACCCTGTGCCACAGTGACCGTGTCCCCCTGTGGCTGCGCTGCCCGTGTCCCCTGCAGCCGCGGTGCCCATATCCCCCTGAGTGCGTCGGGGTCCCTCCCTTGCAGGGCGTTTCGGAAGAGGAGCGAGCGCAGTGCCGGGAGACCTTGCGGCAGCTCCTGGACCGCGTCTACCAGCCCCTGGCCGTGCAGGAGCTGCTCATCCTGCAGGGCGGATCCAAGCAGGTACCGGCGCTGTGCGGCACACGCAGCATCTCCTGAGCTGCTTTGTCACCCGCAAGATTGTGTGCTCCTTGCGCCCTCGGGGGACGGTGGTGTCCCAGCTCGGGTGTTCACGTCACGCTTTGCAGTGTCCTGTGAGCGGCTTTGCTGCTGTCCAGGGAATTTTCTTACGGGGCGATTGCCGTGCGGGTGGAGCGTGGGGACAGCCACCTCCCCGGGCGCTGTCCCGCAGGGCTGGCAGAGCCGAGCTGCGGCTCCCCGTCCCTTTGTGCTGGCATGGACGTGACATGAAGGAGCAGTGTGCTGGAGGCACCGCGTGTCACACCTCGTTAACGGGGGCAGCGGGGCCCTTCCCATTGCCTCGGAGTGTGCTCAGGCATGCTCAGTATGCAAGGTGGCCTTGCACCTGCACAGCTTATTTAATATTGTTTCTTCACCAAATCTTCTTGCAACAGCATAGGCTTCATTTCTTTTGTGCAAAAGCAGCACCAAAGTGGAGTTAATGTTCTCCTTCCCCCTGCCAGGGGTTCCTCGTGCTTCCCTCTTGGCCCAGCACCGCAGACGGAGTCACAAGCGCCGCTCTGTTGTGGGCACTGAGTCTGTCTTGTCCCGCGACCCTCCCCTGTGTGTCGGTTCAGTAATGAGACAGTCAGATTTGATGCATGACCCTGGCATTTTAATTAAAGGGAGAAAGCTCAGTATGAGAAGTTGCTCCTGGGAAGGTTGTCCCTCTCATTAGGCCCTAATTGTCTTTGTGCCTCTAGATGATGAAATGATTTATTTACAATATTTCCCCTGTCCTGAGCCTCTGTGCCATTCCCAGCCCTCCAGGGTGTGGAGTGCCTCATTTTGCCTGTTGGTGAGGGTTGTGCCGGGGCGCGTGCCGGGGAGAAGGCCCTTCTTAGCATGCGGCTTTGTTTCCTTTCAGAAATCGGCGTCTCCCGGGGAGGACGCCGAGCCGGCCCGCGCGGCGGCTCCGGCGTGGCTGCGGCGCCTCTGCGGCCAGCTGCTCTCCGAAAGGCTGCTCAGACCCCACGGCGTCCACGCGGTGGTTCGGGGCATCATGGAGGGCACAGGCGGTGAGTAGGGTGCTCGGATGCTGCTGCTGGCTCCCAGGATCACTGATGGAAAGAGACTCTAATGGGTCAAAGATGCTTCTTCCCATGAGAAGCCCAAGAAGGGCAGCACCATTAGAATCCCAAAATAGCAAATCACTTTTATTAGGCTAATTAACTTGTATAAACATTTGCACTGAGTTTGCCTCTGGTTATGAAGGAGTGGTGAACTCCTTACCTGTGAATGCCTTTAACTTAAGGTTAAAGGATTTTGAGGTCATCACTAAAAGCTGCAGTTCCCGAGTCTCACAGCTGTCATTTCCAAAACCTCTTCCAGTCAATACCAGTCCAGAGACACCATCCAAGCACTACCTTCCTCTTTTTTTTTTTTTTTTTTTTTTTTCCTCTTCTGCCTATTCGTGCCAGTTGCCTTCAAGTATCAGAGGTTGTGGACAATTCTTCCTTCCTGTTCTCCCACTAAACACAGGTGTCTCCTGAAAGATGCTCAGTGTAAAGAGAAAAGCCCAAAAGCCATTTTTGGTCCCGAAACATCTGGCTTCAGCCAGAACCAGCTCTGTAGTTTGGAGTCAGCCTGAGCTGATTTTGTTTTTCTGGTGGCCTCGCAGGTGGCAGCGGTGCTGAGGCCGCAGCTGTGGACTGGAGGAAATGTGATGTGGTTGCAAAGATCCTAGCTGCCTGCCCTCAGCAGTGCCTTTCCGTCGAGGATTACTACAAACTCGTGTGCCCCCAGGTAGGTCCTTCTCTTCTGCCTCCCTGCAGCGCCATGAGACCAGAATTGGGAGCAGCCTTGCCCTGCACCCTGCTTGGAGCGCGTGCATGCTGCATTTAGCATAGTTGCTGCTCGAATACGGCCCGTCTCAAGCCTGGCTGCTCCGATGTGGAGATGTTTGATGCTCTATTAGTGGGATGTGTTTCCATCCCATCTTGCATCTTCGCTGTTCGTTTGAGTCACTGAGCAGTGCTGCCTCGTCATGCGGACTCTTCAGCATTGCCCTTCAAGGGATGTTATGGCGTGGAGTTTCTGCTTCCAGCCTTTTGTTAAGGAAGACATGTGGGTTCAAAGTGTGAGCCTAGAAATGCCTCTCCTGCTAACGCGTGTGTGGGGAGAGCTGCCCCTGCGCAGCGTAGCGCCATGCGCAGTGCTCAGCAAAGCAGCTCGGAGGTGGCTTTGCAGCCCCTGCTGTTGTCGGGGCCTGGCCTGTGCCCCTCCTTAGGGGCTGCTCACCTGGAATTTCCTTCCAGATTCTGGATTTGCTGCACATCCAGGATAAACTGACAGCACGGCAGTTCCAGAGAGTGGCCACCACGACGCTTCTCACCATGGCGAAAGGGCACCCTCAGCTGGCGGAGAAATACCTGCTGCAGCCCATGCTGGCACCGCTTCTGCGGTGTTCCGATGCTACAGGTAACAGCTGGTCTTTGCCAGCCCCATAAGGGGATGAACCAAAACCCTAATCGGATAAGAAGGGTCTGATTTCTCTTTCCACTGATCTTCATCCTCCCATTGGGAGTTTGCTCGAGGACTGTTGACTTGGCTACTGTGTGTGCAAGGCCCAGTTTGTCACTTCTGAACATGTCTCTGCTGCTAGGTGCACCGTATTTTCTAGCACTTGTGTCAAACTCTCCTGTAGTTTAAGACTCAAGCAGTAGGACTTTTACCCTTCTCTTCAGGAGACTCTCCTGCAGTTTGCTGGTCTTGTTTTGGGCTACCAGATGGAAGCCATCAATCCCTCACACTGACTAAGCCCTTTTCAAAGCAATAATCCCTGGAGAAGTTGTGCTGTGCTTTGAATGGCAATCTTGGGGAGTTTTCAGCACCACAGTGATGTTTAGCACAGGTACTGAGGTCTTCTTGGTTCCTGTGCTACTCTGATGGAGGGAAAACATGAAAAGTCTCAAACTGCTTTTGGTGCTGCTGCCTTGGGCATGGTGAAGTTCTCCTGCGGGAGCCCCTCAGCTTGGGACCGTGCTGATGCTTCTGCTCTTTGCTTTCAGACACAGCAGTGGAAGATGTATCAGCCGGGACTGTGCTGGTGAAGGAGGCAGAGCTCAGCAGCTGTGTGGAGGATGTGTTCAAGGTACTGTGTCAGACTGGGGCATGAGGGTAGGTGAGGATGCTAGAGAAAAGAGCATTTTGAAACTTTCATTCGATAGGCATTATAACCCATGACGAGAGTGTCTCATGCAGCTGCGGTGCTGAAACGAGGCTTAGTTGCACTGCATGACCTCTTATGAAGTGCTGCAGTGGGGGAACTGCAGCTTTCTGATGGATTCCAGAGGTGTTGCCTTAACCCTCTCGGGTGTTCTCACCCCAAAATCTTCTGCAGGATGGCACTGAGCCTTTGCAGGCTATTTTGTTTCCTGACTATCACTCTGGTGCATCACTGAAGGCAAGAGAATCTCAGCAGCAGTCAGATACCGAGGGCTGTTCAGTATCAGGACTCCGTGGTGCTGTCATGTTCTCTTGCCCCGTTAGCTGCAGCAGGGCTTTGCTGTGGCTCAGTTGCGTGTCGTTCCCTGGGATGGTTGTGTCTGGTTACACTGTCAGAAAAGCTGCAGCACTCAGGCCCTGATGGTAGCTCAGATAAGCTCAGAACCAGCAGCGCGCTGTGCAGCACCGCTGGCCTCGTGTGGTGGAAGGCTTGTAGTCACAGGGTGCGTTATGCAAGTGCTAAAATTCTGTAGAAACCCTGAGTTTTCCTCCCAGACTGACTCAGCCTCCTCTTAGTGCCTTAGTTTCCCCACTCCTTCCCGTGGGTAGTGTGGGGAATACAGCGCGCGCTGCCGCTGCGCTCCGTGCTGCCCTGGGTCTGCAGAGGGCAGTGTGAGGCAGAGCGCGGCAGCCTTCCCGCCGCTCCGCAGCCTCGAGCCCGGCTGGCGGAGGCAAGCGGGCAGCTTTGTGGCAGGGCAAAGTGCTCCCGAAAGAGCCTCCTGGCAAAGGAGGCGCAGGGCAGGGCGGTGTGGCGGCGCCGGGCTCAGCTCCGCAGTGCGAGCGCCCGGCGATGCTGCAGCGCGTCGACTGCGACCGTCGCAGCGGGGGCTCCACAAGCGAGCGCCTCCGGGTGCCTCTGAGGCTGCCGAGCTGTCACTGCCCTGGAAAGGGGAGCCCGAAGGGCCCCGCGGAGCCGCAGGAGGAGCAGCGACGGGGCTGGGCGATCGCTCAGCCCGGTGTTGCTGCCGGCGGGGCCGGGGCGCTGGTGGCAGAGCCGCCGCTGCGCCGGCACGAGGAGGTGTCTGCTGGAGCTCGCCCTTGTTCCCACGCTGCAGCGGACAGCAGGTGTCCTGTGGCTCAGGGCTGCCGTTAGGAAACGGAGGAGAGCACATGGAGCACAAGGAGAAAGAAAGGAGTCAGTGGCTCAGCCCTAAGGAGACACATTTAGTTGCTCAGACGCCTGGGGTTGGCACCCAGAAAGGGGAAGAGACTGTGCCTGTGGGGTGGAAAGCAATGCGGGGGTGTTAACCACGGTGTGTATGGGAGCCCTCAGGTGGGGCCAGCCAGGTAAAGCAAACGGGGCTTAATGCTGCAGCTTGGTTTTGAGACCACTGCCTCCTTGGTCCTTCTGCACTCGGTGAGCACTGGGTCAGGGTGGCCGCAGGGAAGTGCTCGACCCTCTGCTGCTCTACCCACTCTGCTAATGGAAGTACAAGCTTCAGTAGAGCCTCCGGGTACGGGAGCCCTCCGCTCAGAGCCCCGAGGCATTGCAGGGGAGGTTGTACAGAAAGCCATGGCACCGCTGTTGTTACACCCCATACCCAAAGATCTGCGTTGTCTGCCTAAAATTATGTGCAGAGTCGGCTCTGTGAGGCTCCTTAGGCTGCTATACAGGAGGCCAGGCCCGGTTCCCTGGCCTAGCAGAGGGTCTGCAGGAGGAGTGTGCAGACTCTCAGAAGGGATTAGCTTTGAATATTACCTAAAACTTATTTTGACTACTGAGAGCAGCTTTTGGGTCCCCACGTCACTCCTCCCAGAGGCGCCCTCGCCCAGGAGCAGCTCTGTGAGCCCCACTTGGTCCCATCGCTGCCTCTTTGCCTTTCTGCAGGCAGCAGCAACGCAGCCTTTCTGCATTCCTCGTGCTGCGTGTCAAACCTCAGGAACCCTCATCTCTGCCCCAGCACTGGGACTCTGCCCCAGGAGTCCGTTTTCTCTCAGCCTCCGTCAGATGGCTAAAGGAATCACAATGGGTTGGTCCTGCTGCAGAGGGAAGGAATGAGTAGCTTGTTTTGTGGGGGACACACTGAGTGTAACCCCGAGGCGGGGATTTCTCTGTGTGTGATGTTAACTTTAATACCGTGAGCAGGCAGCGCTGGGTGTCCAGCCATCTCCTTCCCTGACCGCTCTGGAGCCGCCCGTGTGCAGGGCAGGACCTGGGGAGCAGCCGTGGGGCTTTGGAGCCGCTCTGTGCGGCGGTGGCGGGTTCAGCAGCGCAGCCCTCGGCTCCAGCTGTTGCAGGAGAGGTGTTGTCAGCCCTGCGTGTCCTTCGAGATCTCTCCCGCAGGGCTGCTTTGTAGAGGCCTCTCTTCCCTTCTCTTCCCTTCCCTCCCGCTGTGCCCACCAGCATTCCCAGAGCCCAGGGAGGCAGCGCGCGGAGCGGCTGTCGGGCGGGCTGAGCTATGTAACGCTGCGATTGTTGGAATATTTTGTGTTCTAACGATCTGTTGGAACTAGCTGGCAGGCAGAGACCGGTCTGGAGGGCTGCTCTGTGGCTGCTCTACACAATGAAAATGACTCCGGAGCTCGGGGCGGATCCCGCCTTAATGGCATAGCGCTTTAGGCCTGACAGCAGTGAGATTAGTGATGGAGACTCCAGCCTGCACGTTTGCAGGGGTTTCTTGCTTAGCAAGTGTCATTTGATGCTGAGTGGGAAGCCGTCCTTGGGGCTTCATCGGGGAGGCTTTGTGTACAAAAGGTTCTGGTGAGGAGGGATGGCTCCAT
This sequence comes from Nothocercus julius, assembly GCA_013398735.1. Taxonomy (NCBI): domain Eukaryota; kingdom Metazoa; phylum Chordata; class Aves; order Tinamiformes; family Tinamidae; genus Nothocercus; species Nothocercus julius. Next base: position 1,145,959 of record VZSV01000211.1, on the reverse strand, counting down.
AGGGATTAGTGCAGGCAAAACATCACTTTGTGTCAGTACAGCAAGCCAAAATGCTATCAGGAAAATCTCCTTCCTTGCTCTCATACCTAGGTTGTCTCGCTGCCCCTTGCAGGCAAAAACGCCCTTTGGGTTTGTCCCCTGGGCATTTCCAGCCCTGAGAGCAGGTCCTTGGCTCTCGCTGCTGCTCTTGGGAGTGTGGATCATGCCCTGGTCTGTAGGGCAGCATCTTCTAATCAGGTAGTTCACCGCTCTACACAGGTCAAGTGTCTTGGAGAGCTTAGGAGACACTTTTCTCTAAACTCAGAGAAAGGAGACAGAGCTAGAAAATGTGGATTTGAACATTGCCAAAGCTGTAAATGCTGAGCCCAGCTGGGCAAGGCTTACTGTTTAACACTCTCTACACTGAGCTTTCCCAGCATTATGGCATTAATCTTACATGGCTTTTGTACTTGGACAATTCCTTTAAAGGTTTCAAAAGGAAACCCTATGTCATAAGACTTCTGCGAGCACTTTCCTGTGCTCAGCAGTGAGGCACTTGTGAGCAGCGAGCTCTTAACTGCAGCTTGAGTGGGCGGCTTTGGTTGGGAGGGTTTTTGCATCGGCTCAGGAAGGTGCTGCAGGAGATGGGAGGAGCGTGCACCTCGTCAAGCCCTTGCACCAGCTCGGCACACATGGGCCCCGCTGCCCTGCTGGGACTGATCCCTGTAACTGGCAACTTGACTCTGGAGGCAGCATTTCCATAAAGATTTGCTAACTCAAAAGTGACTAATGCATCTGTCTGTAACTTAAGATCTTCCCGCTAAGACTTCCTGAATAGTTGGGTGCAGCGGTCCTCTAGCTTGGAGCATTGCTGCAGTTAAGCAAAAGCGAGAAGAAAGATGGTGCTCAAGGCTGCTTTTGATACAGAGTACAGCTTGACCAGGGAAAATGGTCTTCAGAGATGGCTGTAAATTCTCTGTGTCCTCTCTTGTGGCAGCCTTTCTGGGCGCAGACTTGTTTGCTGTCCTCTGCTTTGCTTTCCCTCTGCTCCATGCAGATGTTTGACTCTCCCCTTCCCTCTCTCCAGGTGTATGTAGCTGGGAACGACAGCTCTAGCCTGCTGCTGGGATCCTTACAGCCAGTCCTGGGAGTGATTTTTGCTCTCTACTCCTTCACCAGGCAGAATGCGTCCTACTTACGGTAAGGAAGGATTGTGCAGAACTTCTTCTGGGATCTCTTTTTCTCTGGGGGGCCCAGCTCTGCAGGACATGTCCTGCAAGGATGTGCACACAGCTCCAGACCAAATTTCCTATCCTGAATAGCTCTCATACAAAGCAGGCAGAAACCACAGGCCTATACGCAGTGCAGAACCTCGCTGTCAGACCTGTGCCCAGGGAAACGCTTCTCTGTTAGCTTTGCCTTCCCTGAAGCGTGTTTGCTGTAGAGGCAGGCATGCCTTGCAGAGCCCCGGGATCATGGTGCACTCCTCTGCGGATGGCCCGCTGCAACTGGAAGGAGGCATCGTGTTTGCCTAGGGGCAGAGATGATGCAGGATCTGGCAGGGTGTGGAGGAATTTAGGCAGAATAAAAACTGGGTAAAAGAGCTTGAGCTCTGACTCTTTGAAATAAAGGATTTTATCCTATATCTTTGAAACAGAGGATTACTCTCTCTGCCTCTCTCAGCAGCTATGGCCACCTTGCTTTGTGCCCCATTCCCCCTGACTGGTAGATGATTGTAAGCACTGCATACAGTGGTGATGGTGGCAGCAATAGTAGAGACCAGCTGCTGGCTCTCCTCTCTCTCTTCTCCTGCCAGGCTTTCCCTGGGTTGTCCCAAATTCTGATAAATACAGTCCTGGTGGGTTTACACTAATGCTTTGGTGCTATTGGCCTGTGGGGACCAGAGGTTTTCCCTCCAAGGGCCTATGTAGATATGGGCTCTGCTATTATTAAAAACATCATTAATCATTTCAAAGAGCAACGAGGGCTCTGGCAAGTTCTTGGAACGAGACAAGTTAACACTGCTGCTGGGTGAGCAGAATCGCTGCTGGGTTCTCTCCTTACACAGGAATTTGGCAAGGGTGTCTGAAACCACAGCTGCCTCGAAGCGCTCGGGTTTCCAGACCCCTGGCACGGCACTGTAACTCAATCTCGTTAACCTGCATCCCTGCTTGGCAGGGATTTGTGTGCCACCTTCCTGTGCACCCCGTCTCCTTCCTCCTTCCCTTGGCACAGCTGGCAGCTCGGTGCTTTGTCAGATTGGCCGGAGGCGCGAGGCGCTCCGTGCCGCGGCGCCTGGAAGCGGCTCTCCCTGTGCAGACATGCCGCTCGGTCAGAGTTCTCCGCTCTGTGCTGGGCTGGAGTCCGTGAGGACCTAATCCTTCCATCTGTGAATGCTGGAATCCTGTAGCTGATTCTGTAGCTGATACCAGTGCCCCCAGGGCACGGGAGCTCTCAGCCTGCGGAGCATCGCGGGGAGCGTCCGTGGTGGCGCTGGGGGGTTCTTGCCTTCGCCCTGGCGCTGAGGCGCGTCGCTGCCTTGGCGCAGACACGCGCAGAGCAGAGCGTGGTCACTGCTGCTTCCTCTCCTCGCCAGCTCGCCGTGCCAGGAGATCCTGCTGTGGTTCTTGGAGAAGGCGGAGCGGGAGGTGTCGCTGTCTGTGCTGGAAGGGCTCGCGGGGCTGGAGAGCAGCGTGCCTGTCCTGCACCCGCGGTGCCAGCTCCGCGCGGGCAGCGAGGGCGGCGCTGTGGCTGTGGTGGAAGAGACCGTCAGGTGAGAGTGGCCGGGACGATGCCCGGGTTTCATGCAGCGTGCGGAGCCTTTCGTGGGTGCTGCACACAGCAGAGAGCCCAGTGAGCCTGGGGCGGGGGTGCTGGCCCACCGTGGTCTTGTCCCCTCCTGTCCTGGTTGCAGGGGCTGGCAGCACGGAGCTCCGGCTGGCTGTGCTTGCCCGCAGCCTCCACGGTGCATGTGCATGGGGCAGCACTGGCTTTCGCTCCTGAAAAGCAGCCTTCTGCCAGAGCATTAATGCCTGGTGCCCATGAGCTTTGCCCAAGTCCGGAGCCTGGCCACAGGACAGTTTGGGAGCAGTGTTTTCCTGCCCTCCTGAAGCAGTGATGCTGATTCTCCCTCTATCCTGGGCCTGTCTCCACTGCATGGAGTGAGCAAAGCCCCTCGAGCGCAGGTGGCACCTGTGCAATAAGGACTCTGTAGAGATGCCAGCGTAGCTGAGCCAGGGACTGAAGTCCCCTCCTGCTCTCGCAGATGGCCTCTACAAGTAGAGGCAAAGTGTGCCCATGTGGGGAATAAACTACAGCCATTAGACTCCAGCCATGCAAGCAAGTGCTGGTCTCCAGCGTGACATTTGGTTTAAAGAGAGAGCTATTTTAATTGGCACCTATAAATACGAGCCGAGTCTGTCTAGCAGGCAGAGCACACCACCCAGGCCAAGACTGGCCACTGGGCACGTGTGTAGAGAGCTGTGTGCACCCGTTTTGTTAGGGGTGCAATAAAACCCCATACAAATAATCTTATTTCAATTTAATTTCAAGCTGTTTCTCACTTGAACTGGAGGATGGTCAGCCCCAGGCACACTTGTTAAACTGAATGTGTTTAAAAATCCTTCTTTAACAGCTACAGCTGTACCCATCTGTCCCTCTTTTATGGTTATGGCTGCTGCACGGTTAGCTAGTGCTAATGCAGTTCTTTATAGAATGGGTGGATTAATATGTGCTTTGTATTCATGGTTTCTGTTAGTGTTGCTCCTTCATGAATGCTGGTTAATCGATAAACTGAGTGCTTGATCATTTGGACTAACCAAACTGAGCACGGGTTGACAGCTGCCTGCAGCCTTCGCCGTTGCGACAGTGCTGTGCCGGTCCTGAGAGCCGGAGCTCCCCAGCTCCACCAAGTGCTGGCACCTTCTGGGGGCTGCATGTGGGCAGTGGGGCTGCTGGGGTGGCCTCCGTGGGATTTCTTGTCTCTCCCTGTGAGCTGGAGGCACTTGGACTGAGCAGCAGCTCCCAGGTGATCGCGTTGCACACGCAGAGGGTGCTCGGAGGCAGGTTTGGCCCTTGGAGCGTCTTGGCTTTGCATGAGCACATTAATTATGTGCAAGGGAGCTAAATCCTGAGCTCGGAAAGTGCAGTAAGTGCTCAGGGTCCCTGCTGGCTGCTGCTCCTTGCCCGCTGCCCTTAGTGCAACGCGCGCTCATGGCGCTCTGTCCTCTGAAAGCGGTGGCCCGAAGGCAGCTGAGCCGCTGCGCGCTCTGAGAGGAGCTGAAAGGAGCAGGGACGGAGGCCTGGTGTGGTGTTTGGGAAGGAAAGCTTCTCAGGGAAGGCAGGAATAGGATTTCTCCTTGCCTTGGAGCTGTGTGGCTGAGGCTTCGGGTACGTTCGTGTTAGTGACGTAGCGACAGCCCATTTCAGTGATGAAGATGAGGCCCTGTACCAGAAGGTTTCCTCGGAGCAGTGGCACATGGAGACCCTGGTGGAGCTGCTGTCTCACTGCCAGAAGAGCGGTCTAGCCGGAGACTTCTTCCTCCGCTGCCTGAAGGTGAGGAGCCGCAGTCCCCTGTCCCCGTGCTCCGTGCTGGGGACACGTCTGCCAGGAGCTCTGCTCCTCACGGGCCCCATGGGCTGGGTAGCGGGTGGCAAAGGGGACTTCATTGCCGTGTGTCTGGGGAGCACGGAGCCGCGTGGCGCGGTGGCAGCGGGACAGTGCTGCTGTGCGCCAGCCCCGGGGACAGCCGAGTCAGCGGGGCCCTGCAGCAGGACCATGCAGAGGTGGCCCAGGGCCGTGTCAGCAGGGTGGTGACCGCCCCCATTCCTGGAACTGATTTGCCTGCATTGAACTCCTGCCTCCCTTCACGCTTCCTTCCCCGCAGGCGCTGACTCAGGTGGCTGCGGAGGACGGGGTGGCTGCGGGCGCTGCTCCCCCGTCTGCAGAGAACCTCCTGGAGCTGGAGCGGCGGCACGCGGGGCACCGGAGGCAGCTGCTCGTCCTGCAGCTCGTGGCCATGCTCTGCGAGAGCCTCTCCGACGCCGTGTTCACGGACGTCGCTCAGGTCGGTCATGGCAGAGCCCTGGGGGTTGGCAGCTGTAGTCTGGCGCACACAGGGCCACTAGGGTCCTCGACAGCAATTGCTAGAATCACCTGGAGAAAACCAGAACTTCCCCGTGAAGCAGGTAGAGCAGTGTCTCAGCAAGGCACTGCGGCACGCAGCAGCATCGGGAAGGGCCGTGTCAGCTGCAGATGCAGCTGAGAGCCTGCTCAGCAGACATCTCCTGTCTGTTTTGGCTTGTGCGTTAAAAGCAGAGAAAATGGTCTGTGCATTTGCCAAATCCCAATTTCTACCAGTTTCTCATCTTTGTTCTGAGCAAAACGCTTCCGAAATTAACAAAGCTCAAAGACACCAGTGCCCGCCAGGCATTTGGGACGTTTGCTGCGTGTCTGCAGCATTGGCGCCCGTTTATCCCGGCACGTTTCTGCAGCTGCCCTTAGGACCGGGCTGCCAACGGGCGGGCTGCAATGGTGCTGGGAATGTAGCGTGGCGCAACGGCCGCGGCCCCTTCCTTCCTTAGCATCACAGACCATACGTGGCGTTGCTCTGGTTTCTGCTGCTCTAAGACCTGCGCTGCATGGTGCACATGTCTGCTGAGCTTGGCATAACTGTGTTCATGCAGTCATGACTTGTATGGTCCCCTTGAATAGGCAGCTCCAGATCAATTAAATGTTGTCCTTTCGAAGCCCAGCTAGGACACGTTGCCCAACAGCGAGCAGGGTTGTCAGGCCAGCGTAGCCAGGTTACTCTATTTTAGCTTGCTGATCTTTTTTTTCCTTTTACCTATTTATATTTTCTGATGACCTGAATAGGTTAGTTATCTGTGACTTGCTTAAGCAGTACAAGTCACTCCGTAGGTGTTTTTTTCCGTCACTTTTCTTTCTGGCACAAGGGGCTCTTTTGTGTTGTGCTCCCCAAGGACACACGATGTGCAGCTGGTGTCGTCGCTCTGTCGGGCCCTGTGCTGCAGAGTCCCCTGCCTGGGCAGCCACAACCACCCCTTCTCTTCACCTCCCTCTGTCACACACAAATCAAAGTGGGACCAGTTCTGGCATTTAATTCAAAAAGCAGGCGATGAAAAATGATTTTCCCTAATTTCCGTGTCTATGCAAAGAAAAGAAAAGAAAACAAAAAATCAGACAAAAAAACTATTATATTTTGAGTGCAAAGTAAATACTAGGTGTGTCATGTTTCAGGGGAAAAAAAAAAAAATCCCTCAGGTTTAAACAGGTAGTTGCATAGTTCTGTTTTTAAGCCAGTTCTGTGGTACGTGGTTCTTTGCTTTTTTTTTTTTTCCTTGCTATGGACGCTGCGGAGTGCGAGCAGACTCGCCAGGAGCGGGATCTGTCTCCACAGAGCCGGGATTTGGGAATGGCCGGCAACTCTGGACCTTTGCAGTTGCACAATATATTTGATTTTTCATTGCTTCCCCTCATTGTTTCCCCACGTTTTAAGAGGTTGACTCAGTTTCCTTGATAAGCCCTTTGCGACATGCTGTGCTCTCCTATGGCATCATACGGAAATGTGCTCCCGTATTTTATTTTTCAGGCTTTTTTTTTAATATAGATATGAGGTATTTTTAACCTTTTGGTTTTCTCCTTAGCTATCTACTGTCAGACTACTCGTTTATGATATTCCCACTCTTTCATTAAATTTAATTTCCACCCATTCAGCTCTTGTGTCACTAATTTTTGAGAGCAGATGTTTTGACACCTCTTACTCCCTATTCTTGCTGGTTGACAGCACCTTTTCTGGGCTTATTAGCCGGAGAGTCCCTAAGCCTTTTCCGCAGCCTTCCAGCGCCAGCCTTCCTACTTTATATGCTACAATGGGGTCGTGCTTAATGAAGCCGGCTGCGTGCGGCTCTGCTGATGAGCAAGCTCGTTAGGTGCCGCAGCGCCTGCGAGCTGACCCTGCAAGGCTGCAGCTGCCTCGGTCGTACCTGGGTGTCGCGTTTTTTGTTTTCTGAAACAGAAGCTCGTCCAAGGAGTTGCTCAGGTTTTGCACCAAGCGTGTTCAAGGGAAAAGGCCCCTGTTTGCTCCTTGGCACGAGGACTTGCGTCCGGCCGCAGCCGCTGCGGTTCTTCAGGGCTGTGCTGCAGCAGACAAAGGAGCAGAGCAAAAAGCCCTATTAATTTCGAGCTTCATTAAAAACACAGGAAGCTCGTGGGATCAAAGGTTTTGGTGCCAAATGTAGAGAAGGCCAAAGCCAGGCAGGCAGAATCATTACTAGCTTGAAAAAAAGGGGGGGGAAGTATCGCAAGGGAATTGCCGATATGTGGAGACACGTGCATTGCAAGCAGCCCGTCTCGAGTGCAAGCTGTGCCCCCCGGCTTTGTCCCTCCATCCTGGGGTACCCTTGAGCAGATGAATTGGGATAACCGTCAGGAGCTGAAGGCCCCACAGCCTTTTTCTGGAAAAGGGTAGAAGTCTGCAAAATGCCCTAGGCTTGGTTCTTGGCGCGGGCCCGGAGAAGCGGACACCGCGCTGCCCGGGAGAGCTCGCCGACGGGCGTGCGGGCAGTAACGAAGTTTGGGCCGTGCTGAGTCCCTGCTTGACTCTGTTTCCAGCTGTCACTGTCGCATTTGTGCTGCTGGTGACCTCAGCCTATGCGATGGCAGCACGTGGAGCTGGTGCCCTTGGCTCGGTGCTTTCCTGGAGCCTCGCGGTGTTCAGCCCTTGCCCTTCCCGGTGGGGCTTGGTTTAATTTTGGCAGCCCGTGCCCTTGGCTAGCAGAGGGCGGCGCTGCCCGGCCGGCCCCGACGCCTCGGCCCGCTCTGTGCCCGCAGGTGGTGGACTTCGTGGCGGCGACGCTGCAGCGGGCGAGGGGCGGCGCGGTGGAGGCGCAGACGCTCAGCATGGCCATGGGGCTCGTGGCGGCCGTCATCGGCGGCGCGGTGCAGGTGAGCGGGCGCGCGTGGGGGCCCCGGGTCCCGTGCCGGTCGCCTGTGCCCTTGCTCGGGAGCGCCTCCGAGTGCGAGCTCTCCCTGCGCGGGGCTCCCGCGTGGTGCCGCCGCTTCCCTCCGCGGGGCAGTGCCGGCCGGAGCAGCCGCGCTCCGCGGCCCGGGGCAGGCCACCTTCCCAGCAGGGGCGGCTGCTGCGAGGGCCGGGCTCCCTGGCTCCGCGCATGGCGCTTCCCGTTATCTTTCGGAAGTGCTCGCAAGTCTGCGCACGTTCCTGCACGCTCTGGCTCCCACTGGCATTCCTGACTCTCTCCCTCCAGTTCGCTCTGTTCATTTAACCACGATCTCCTTAGCACACTGTGTGTTGTTAATAGCAAAGCTACCAAACAGAAAATCTGAGCCTTTCAGCAAGGAGGAGAGCAGGGCAGGTCTCTTGATGTGCTGCTCTCTGCCTCGCTCCTGTGAAGTGTGACAGTCTCTGCCAGCTTCTTGCAAGGGTGCAGGGGTTGTAACCCCTCTGAGGGCGTACGGCTGCCCCGGGGTCACAGAAACGTCCCTGGCCACCGGCCCTGGGGGGCTTTGCCAGGGACATCTGCTCGTATTCAGGAGAAGGGGGCCCTGCTGCTCTGAGGAGGGCGCGTGGCCGGCCGCGTTTGGGAGCCGGCAGCCTCCCTGTCCTTTGAATGCTCCCTTTGAAATCCTTTATAGAAAAAACATCCCTTTCCCACTTTGCAATGTCAGTTAAACGGGTATTGGAGAGCAATGGCACGTGCTTGTTGGTACTGTGAGTCCCTTGAGCTTGCAGTTATGTTGCTTTGGTGGTTGCTTCATCCCTAGACTTGCCCAAAGGAAGATTCAGCTGTTAGCGGGAAAAGATAGTTTATTGCATGTTATTTGCTAAACTCTTAGCATTAACAAAAGAGGCATTACTTAGCTGGAGAAAACCCAGCACTGTCTCCCAGTGCAGCTTGTGCACAGATTGGGGAGGAAACGGCGGAATCCTGTGATTAAAGCAGCAGAATCTGGTGGTTCTCATGGAATTAATGGCCATGATGTAGCCAGAGGTGTGTGCAGAGTGAGGAGGGTGCAAAGTCCCTCTGTCAGGCCCCGTCTTGTAGATTGACCCGGCTGCTTTTTAGGTAGCGAGGGGTTTTGCTGGGGGCTGAGCTCCTGTAATCTGGGCTCCGAAGTCAGCGAGGAGGCCGGGAGCACCAGGGGCAGGAGCTGCTGCTTCTCCCAGCGCCGCTCCCGGCTCCAAAGCGGCTCCGCATTCCCGCTCCCTTTAATGGGCCCCCTCCCGGGCGAGATCCTGTTCACGCTCCTGGCGTTAATGGAAGCAACTTGACTTGGCCAAGCAAACTGAATGAAAAAGGGTTCCTGGGGCAGCTGGTGCTTGACAGTTGGAAAGCTGCTTGATTTTGAATGGCCTAGTGGTTTTTTTTTCACATAATCACGCAAAAGGTCTCTTGAAATCTCTGCTAAAGCATCATTTTTCAGGCCTCAGTGGCCCCAGTTTTGTTCCCAAGATCTTAGCAATTAAATCCTAAATCCAGTGCAGGGCAGCTTGCGTATCCTGCCAGGAAAATCCTGCGCTGCTCCGCCGGCTCCCGGTGCAGCTGCCTGGCGTGCAGCCTCCTGCGAGGGGTAGAGGCGAGATGCTGCTGTGGGAGGAAACACGGAGCTTTGGCCCACGGGAGGGCCACAGGGGGGTCCCTGGATTCAGATCTGCTTGACACTGAACGTGGCGCCTGTCGCAAAGTGCTGCGTCAATCACCGCGTTCGGCACCATTGGCCCCTTGCGCCTTCTCCCGCCGGGCTGGTCTGTCATGGTGGCTGCTCTGGGAAGCCACGGGGTCACCAGAGAACTGCCGTTTTTGTAGCGCACAAAGTGCTTTTTTGTTGTTTTGTTTTGTTTTTTCCCCGAAAGAAGCGTCTGCGACGTGTGAGCTCCTTGGTGGCTCAGCACGTGCCGGCTGCTTCACGTCACCGCTGGGCACTTCCCTGTGCTGAAGCTTCAGACCTGATCTAGCTCCCATATCTTGTGCCCGCTTGCTGAAGGCGCAGGGCAGCGCCCGGGGGAGCGGGTCCGGGCGGGAAGGCGTCTCCGGGGCCTCCCCAGCAGCCCCTCTCTTCTCCTCTCCTCTTCTGCAGCTGAAATCGAGCGACTTTGCTGAGCTGAAGCGGCTGCTGCCCGTGCTGGAGGAGGTCTCCGGCAGCCACCCCGAGCCCGTCATCCAGGAGCTGGCCGCGGACCTGCGCGTCGCCATCTGCACCCACGGCGCCTTCGCCGCCGGCACGGTGGGCACCGCGGCCGAGCACGTGCTGGGGAGGA
>VZSV01000211.1:1081846-1093762 GCA_013398735.1 Nothocercus julius | reverse complement strand
CAAGGCGGCCGCCAGCGTCCCCCGCGAGAGCCTCGTGGCGCTGGGCACCTGCTTCGGCAAGTTCACCAAGACGCAGAAGTTCCGCCTCAGCGTCACGGCCCTCGACTTCCTGGCGCCCTACGCCAAGGTGGGAGGCGGCGGCGGCGCCCCCGGCCCCTCGCCCTGGCGCCCCTCACGCCGCCGCGTCTCCCCTGCAGCACAAGGTGTGGGTGAAGCCGGGCTCCGAGCAGTCCTTCCTCTACGGCAACCACGTGCTGAAGTCGGGCCTGGGCCGCATCACGGAGAACACGGCGCAGTACCAGGGCGTCGTGGTCTACTCCATGGCCGACGTGCCGCTGGTGAGCGGCTGGCGCTGGCGGCGGCCGCGGTGCCGCTGCGGGGAAGCGCCCTGCATCCCGCCCCGCTCTCCTCCCCCCGCAGGGCTTCGGCGTGGCCGCCAAGTCCACGCAGGACTGCAGGAAGGTGGACCCCATGGCCATCGTGGTGTTCCACCAGGCCGACGTGGGCGAGTACGTGCGCAGCGAGGACACGCTCACCTAGCGCAGCGCCGCGCGCCGGCAGCGAGAGCCCTTCGGAGCAGGTGCCGCGGCGCGCGGGGCCGCAGGGAGCCCGGCACCCACGGGCAGGGGGAGGCAGCGACGCTGCCCCTGCCCGCGGGGTCTGGCCCTGGCAGCGCAGGTGGGCGCTCCCCTGGGTGGCAGCTCTGGGCCTGTGTTTGCATAAAGCCCCTTTCCTTTCGTAAACTGTGTTTGGTCTCACGTGTAGCGGGGAAAAGGGTCAGTCCTCAGCCACGCCAGCTGCCTTTGGGGGAGAAAAATCACACTTCCAATTCACCTTCCATGGCTTAGTGGTGGATGATGAATCCCCAGGGCAGAGGCACCGTGTGCGGTTAAGCAGATGGGGTTCCCAGGGAGGCAGCCGGTTCCCTCTGCTTCCTGCCCGGCAGGAAGGGGACAGGCAGCTTCGCAGCAGGAAGGAGGGGCAGCCCTCGGCTCGCAGGGACTGCAGCCAATGTGCTGCTTCTGCCAGCAACTAGGGGGTTCTGAGTGAAAAGGCACCTCAGGCTCCAGCCTTGAAGAGCAGTGGAGACGTAACAAACAGCTCCCAACACACGCAAAGTTACGGCAATTCCTCCAAGCTTTTTTTCCTTCAAGTGATGCCCACAGAGGGAGGGCCGGAGCCGCACGCAGAAGGCCGAGGAGCCCTGCGTGGCTGCGCCGCCCCCTGGTCCGTGTCCCCGCACGCCCGCCCGCCCGCGGCGAGGGCGCAGGAGCAGCTCCCTCCCAGCAGCACCGGGGCCGCGGGGGCCGGGGCGCTCGGCAGCCCTAGCAGCGGGGCCGGCTGGCGGGCGGCACCGCGAAGAGGCGCTTGAGGAAGTAGAGCTGCAGCGCCCCGGAGAGGAGGATGACGCCGCTCTGAGCCAGCGACCAGCAGTTGACGTAGTGGTAGTTGGACTCGAGCAGGAAAGAGTCGGCCCCTTTCCTCATGCGGGCGAAGTTGTAGAAGCGCCACATGTGGAAGATGTGGGTGTGCAGCTTGTGCATGCTGACCTGCGGCCAGAGCAGCGGCTCGCGGGTGGCTGCTGCCACCCTGGCAGCTGCGCGCGAGCACCAAACCCCCCAAGGACCCCAGTCCCCTTGCAGGATGAAGCGGCTCTGCCAACCCTTGCTGTTGTCTTCAGCCCAAGCCTGGTTTTGGGTCCTGTTTCAGAGCCCTCTGCAGTAGAGGTGACACATACCTCAATGGCTTCCAGGGTGTCATTGAGCTGTTTCTTGTCTTGGTGCTGCTCCTGCTCCGTGTCGACGCCCTGGTAGTACACACCGAAGTTGAGATAAACCTGCATGAAGCCGAAGCGGTTTTGCTGGTTGTCCAGGCAGAGCTGGTAAAAACCTGCAGGGAGAAGCAGCGCTTTTAGTTCCCGAGTAGAAGAGCAGCTGATAGGCAGAACCCGGCCCCTCGCTGCGCTCTGATCCTGGCCGTGACAGGGAGAGACACGAGCGCGGGGATAGGTTGGTGCTTCAGGAGGTTTTGGCCAAGCTGTGGGCTCAGAGGTGACACTAGCTGGGGATTTTGCTGCCCTTGGGCTTCAGCCATCACCAGAGATCACTGCCCACAGCTCTCCCAGGGCCCGGACGGGAGTAGCGTAGCAGGGACCTGTCTCCTTGGTTGGGAAGTTGATCTGTCCTCGCACGTGCCGAGAAGAACCGAGGCGGGAGCCGCTGGGGCTGCTCACGGTGGCCAGGACGTGCCTGCTGCTCGCCACCCCCGACACCCGCTGCACCTGGAGGAGGGAGACAACGGGAAGGGAAGCGGGGGCTCCACTCCCACCCTGCGGACACCGTCCCGTGCGGTTGCCGCATGGGAGTCGTCAGGACTGCGGGAAGGCGAAGGGGGAACCTGCCCTCCTGCAGTGTGGTGGGAACAGGAGCCAAAGGGGACAAGCGGATACGGCTGCACCCAGGAGACCTTCAACACCCCTTCCCCTCGCAGTGAGGGGGGAGCCGAGGTCTCGTGTAATTCCGGCCACTTTGCCGCAGTGCTGAGACCCCACAAACTTGTCACACCCTTTGAGCCCCCATGGGGCCACAGACCGATGTCCGGAGCTCTCCGCACCTGCGGCTCCCCTGTTCACACAGACACGTGAGCACCTGGCAGCTAAGGGCCGGGCTCGCTGGCATTGACCGTTTACAGTCTTAAACCAGATATTTCAACGATAAATAGGCTCAACCAAGGCTGAAGGCTGCCCAGAGAACACGTACCCTGAAAGCAGCCCCTGCGGCACTTCAGAACTCCCCTGCTCCAACAGTGAAGCTTCCCCACGCAAGGGCAGCCACTGCCACCGCCAGCCTAGGAACAGCCGGCCTGGAATTTGGCTGGCACATGGATTTCACCACAGAGGGTTTTCCACAAAGCCGAGCGCTGGCTGCATGAGCAGGCAGAGCCAGGACCGCCCACCAAGGACACATCCCCGCTCCGAGGTGGCACCTGGCACCAAATCAGCCCCTGGAGTGGCTCTGCGGCCAACACACCACGACCCAACATGGATGGGGCAGATGGGCAACGTCCCCAGCGCTCACCTCGTAGCTGAAGAAGAAGTTGCCGCTCTGGTGTGCGAACTGCCAGAAGCACTCGGCGCTGCCCGCAGGGACGATGACGGCGAAGTCGTAGCGGTCGGCGCCGCGGAAGAGGGGCTCGGCGCTGCTCCCGCCCAGGGGCTCCGTGCGGGGGCAGCCCGCGGGGCTCAGCAGCCCCAGCGCCAGCAGCGCCCACAGCCACATGCTGCTCGGAGCCCGGGGCTGCACTGCAGGGACCCGAGGTGGCAGCGGGTAATCATTAACCGCGCTCCCGCTCGGGCGGCAGGAGCGGCTTGGAGCGGGCCGCGCTCCTCAAGGTGATGCCCAGGCGCTCCGCCCCGTGCCCGGGGGCTGCCGGCACTGGCAGCTCCTCTGCGCAGGCCAGCCCCGCTCTGCAGGGTGTCACAGCGGCACACTGAGCACGGAGGCAGCTCGGCTACAGGGCCCACCCGCAGCCCCCAGAGCGGGGCGCACGGTTGCGATACCCTCCCTCGGGAAGGGGGATCAGGCTCTGTCCTTCACAGCACCAGCTTTTTCCTTCCACATGGCCACAGGCGCTTCCTCACACTGGCACTTACTGACCCAGCTTTTAGCCCACAAAAAGCTGGATCCTCAAATAGGAAAGCCCAGAATGGGGCTCCACAAGCCCCAGAGTCCTGAGCCCCTGTGGCTGCTGCAGCACAGGAGGAGCTGTGCAAGCAGGGGGGGAAGGGCAGCGAGCAGGTGACGGGGACACTCACTGCAGCAGCTGCCACTTGCGAAGGACACAGAGGGAGCAGGTGTTTCAGAAGGGACTTCTACCCAGCCCTGGCTCTGATGGAACCAGCAGCAAGAGGGCCCAAGGCAGCATTTCTCCAGCAGCAGCGGAGCGGGGATTTCAAAGCAAGTGAGCCCTGGTGAGGCTGGGAGGAGACAGCGCTCAGTAAATCCCTGCAGGGCCTGCCCTGTGCTGCCCCGTGGGCTCCCACAGTCCCTGTGCTCACAGGCAGCAGAGCTGCCCCATTAGCCATGGGCACCCCCTCCCTCCTTCAACCCCATATGCAACAGCCACAGGACAACAGGCACAGCGAGGAGCCAGGCTGGGCTCCTCCCTGCGCCGCCGGCCCTGCCTCACTGCAGGGCAAAGCAGAGTTCACGGCAGTTCACGGCAAAGCAGAGGCTGCTGTCACAACATTCCCAGCCTCCGCTGGCTCCGGGAGCCAGCGGGGAGTCTGTCTCCAGGGCGGCATGTGCACAGTGGCACCCAAGCACCCTCCCTTGGGACACACAAGGCTCCACGATACAACTGCAGCTGGCATGAGAACAATTTTATTTCACAGAATATGGTTCAGACAAGGACTCCAGCTTCAGCACCAGAAGGCAAGAAACACCAGGCCCTTGGCGTACGCATACAGCAAGTGCGCAGGGGGAAGGTGCTACCAGACAGCTGAAATTCCTTAAGACAGGATCAAAATCATTAAACACTGAAACTTTTAATGTGGGAACAATCAATACCTAATACTGAAACAAAAAAAATAAGCAATTGTTAAAGTCTCAAGAATCTTGAGGGGAAGGCGGGGGAAGAGAAATTCCCACTTGTGAACTACACATTTACAAAGCAGATAGAAATAAAAAAAGTCATCACCTTACCTAAATTTCTTTCCACAGAATCTCTGGGACTACCTTCTACCTCTCCCCAGAGAGTTAGAATGCAGACCAAAAAAAACAAAAACAAAAAAAAAAAACCAAAAAACACCACACAGTTTAAGACAAATTAAAACATATAAAAATAGCCACTGATTTGACAGCATCTGAGCAGAGAAAACTGTCATTTCAGCAGCCACGAGGTTGAAATCCATTCTGCAAAGGCTGCAGGTGGAAGAGTCTCACTCCAGGCCATGTCTGAGTAAGTGCCAGGCAGGCTGAATAGCTTCTGCCAACTGCAGCTGTAAACTTGGCAGCTGCAGCTAGAAAGACAAGGTGTCTTATTCCTGTCAAACAGTTTGTCTGCTGCAGCATTCTCCACTACCAAGTGGTCCTGCAGCCACTGTCACCCTCAGGAAGAACGCTGGAACCTCACTGCTATTATTGCTCTGGTCCATCTCGCAAAGGAAAAGTTTCTACTTTGAAGGTCCTTTGGCTTCTGCATTAGAGGATTCCCAGCTTCTTCATGGTCCGCCAGCGATCCTTGATCATCACTGCTGTGCGGTTCTGGAAGGGGTATTTCTGGCAAATGGACTTCCATCTGCCTTCCCCAAACTTCTTCACTCCTTCTTTGATCCACTCACTCTCCTGTATTGTCCATTTCTACAAAAGAGCAGGTGAGCAATGTTGATCCACATAGGAGGGAACTGCACCTGGCTGAGATACTGCACTATCCCTCTTCTCCCTGGTGTATTATCTACCTTTTACTCTACAATCTGTTCTAGTAGCATGGAGAAGAGGCATAGGTTCAAAGGCATACACAGCCTTCACTGCCACAAATAAAGAAAACGCTAGGCTTCAACTATTCCAGTTTGGGAAAAGTTCTGATTCCCAACACACAGTGCTGGCTGCCTGGAATAGGAGCCACCCCTTGACGCAAGGGCAGTTGTCAGAGACACGAAGCGCTCACTGCCTGTGCCCTGCAGAAGAGCACACAGGCAGAGTGACAGAGAACCTGCAAGTTCAGCTCTGCAGCCCCACCAGATTTTTGTACTGAGACTAAACAGAAAGAATTGAAGGAAGCGATTCAGTGAACAAAGTGCTACGTTGTGCAAAGCAGCACAAAAGCTGTTATTTACCCAAAACAAAGGGAAAGAGTTGCTAAAAGCACCTGACTTGGAGCTCTTGGATGGTGACAGCTGCCGTGTGCACGTCTCACACGGACAAGAGCCTCTCCGGGGCTTGGGGAACGGAGCAGGTCTAGCTCCAAACCACGTGCATCAAGGAGAAGGACTTTCCTCAAGTACTAATGCCAGGCATGTGGCTAGCAGATGGCTTTAGCCAAATACCAAGTGCCCTGGGGAGGGCAGAGAAATTCAAGGCTGTTCTGTGCATACAAGGAGCGGTACGACTCAGATCAAGCCTGGATACAGTGCGCACTCACCTCAGTAAACATCACTCTTCACCAGTGACTTGTGCTCCATTTGAAGTGCAGCAGCAGCTTGCACAGCCTTGGTGAACTGTGCACTGCCAGGAAGCGGTCTGAGCTTCAGGAGAATCCCCACACAGCCCAGCTTAGATTAGCTGACAGCCTGCTCTGCTACCAGCCATGTTCTAATGTGGGACATACAGAAAGGATTTAAGAGCTCCACATTACCTGCTTCTTGGAACCGAAGACTGTAGAGTTGTGACTGTTCGTCTCCAGCGATACTGAAAAACAAATCAAGCAGGTTACGGGAGGTACACAGACCGCCTGGAGACACTGCCCTTGGCTCAAGTGCAGGACTCGGCTGTTAGTTACAACAAAGAGATCCTGAGAGCAACAATGAAACCAGATCCCTTCATCCCCCCTTTTCTGCAGCTACAGCATTCACAGACTTTCTGTTTCAAGGCATTAATTGCCTTGCCATTAACTGACCCAAAAAGGATCAATTTTGTTTCTAAGTAGCCAGTACATTGAAGAGAATGGGGCATGCATCCAGAAAGCAGCTATGCCGTACTTTAAAGCTGGAATTAAGATGTTCCAGAGCCTCATCCAGTTTTCACCAGTAGTGCCAGCTAAGCTGTGTATCTAGCTGCATAAGGATCTAGACAAGAAACTTGCTGTGTCTGAAAAGGTAAACTTAGCCTTTATTTCACAGCAGTAAAAGTGAGAATTGGGAAAGCTGTAGTTCTGATAATTACATCCTAGGAGTTAAGAATAATTATTCTGAAACTTGAGTAGAAGTTCCTGGTATGCATTTCAGATTAGAGGTACAACTGTTTTCTTAGGCTTTCAGAGTTTCTAGTTTTGAAATGCAGTCACAGAGAAGGCAGGAAGTCACCCATGAACAAGCCAGGGTTATCAGCTACCATTGGCCACAGAGATTCTGTTCTTACCTGCATCTGCAAACAGGTCATCCTCCTCACTCCAAACATCTTTTCCTTGTTCAGCAAATGAGCTGTTCCACCTTGCTTTGGAGAGCCTAAAAGCAAGCAAACATGGATTGCAGCTGCGAGCTAGGGAAAGATTTGTTCCAGATAACTAACCAGTAACCCAAAAGGCTCCCAGGAGAACCACTGCTGTGCCCAGCGGGTGGGAGGTGCAGGACTACCTGGATCACAGCAGCCGGGCTGCAACAGCGTGTGGTAGAGGAGCAGGGCAGCTTGTCCAACCTTGAAGCAGTAGCTACACCTGCCACCTCCAGCATTCCCAAGATCCTTAAGAGTCCAGAACTGGATGCAGTTCGCATCACGTTCTCAAACAGCACATTGTATTTTGTGATCAGTATTTACAGAAACATATCTGGATTGACTACATAATCAAGTAGTTACAGCAGGCAAAAACAGCTACACTTCTTTGACAAGAACTTAACAGCTCCGCGCAGAAGCCCTGAGTATTCTCAAGCAACATTTAATTCCTATCATGTCACTACCAACACTACTGCAATCAACTCAGCTGTGGGGGCATCTCACTGAGACCAAGTGCCAGCACTCAAACACAGTCATGGGAGATGAAATTAGATGTTTTAAAATACTGTAAGAGTTTTGCCTGTGGCTACTATATAGGATATAACCAAAAAAACACTCATGATTACATCAGAATAACTGTTCTCTGTTCTCACTTATGAAGTTGCACATTTTAGCTCCTTTCTTGTACATGAACAGTCAGGAACAAGACATCAGCAGAGATGCACATGATCAGTTAAAGCTTCTGGAAAGATATCTATCACCAACCACCATCAACCTGAATGAAAACACACGTTACCTGCGATACAGCCATTGGAATCCCCTTCCAATACTAATCACAACTCTGGCTCAGTACAGTTTGAAGTGGGATCATTTTCTCAGCTCCATTACTGTCTACTAAACAGTTAACTACTCAGCCAACAGACCATTTACCTCATCCAGTTGCACCTACACTAGTAGGCTAAGATGGTCAACATTCCCATCTTGAATTAAAGATAAAATTTTTTTGTTGTTCACTCTACCAACACCAGCTCTGTCAAAACACTGAGCGCAGATTAGAATATACCACAAGAGATGGGCTTCATACTTGAGATTTTTAGTAGACACAGGCTGGTCGTGCGATTTCTGAGCAGGTCTGGAAGCAGAAGATACAACTGGCTCCTGGGACGAGTCTGGGCTCTCACTCAACTCGCTGCACTGGCTGTCCTGCTCCATGACCAGTTTGCTTATGGTCAACAAGCGTTTGCCCTTATGGGGTATTTCAGGAGGCTCTGAGATCTCAGAATCTTGATTCTCCACTTCTTTCCGTCTCTTGGTTCTGTGGGATACAGAAGGAGATAGTTGCTTGGGGAAAGAAATGTCTGTTTCATCCAGTTTGGTGAAGAGTGCATCAGAATCCTGGGAGTCCGACAGGATCTTGAAGGCTTCTCTCAGAACAGAAATCCCATATGTGGTTACAGTTCCAGAGGGCTGCCTACAAAATAAACAGAACTAAGCAGCTTGTAAAGACTTCACCAAGGCAGCTCCACTTCCCTGAAATCAGGGGCTAACTCTGTGCTGGGACCATCAATAATTCACTCTGACCCCAGGGTGCAAGATCTATGAAGGACTTCCCTCCTGCTAAAACAGGGCAGAGCAGCTCTTGGCCGGCATCCCGGCAAGCAGCTCTGCCAAAGATGCCAGTGCCACCTGCTAGAGAGCAGCCAGGCATCCTCCTGGGATTTGACTGAAGGGCTGAATAGCCACAGACTGTGGCAAAAATCTGTATCTTCTCAAAGGACAAAAAACCCTTGCTGGGCAGATCTGCTCAGCTGAGCATTCAGGGAAATGGAGTTGCCTGGACAAAGCAAACCACCCCTCAAAAAAAAACTGCTGCCAAATGTCATCTGTAGCACAGGGCCAGATTTCTCTGCCCACCTTTCCAAGTTCTTGGACACTTCCACAGGTCCTGGAGCTGCTGCTGGTTCATTAGCTATTTCCATAGGCTCTTGAGACTCTTCCAAGACATTAGCTGCTGCTTCTGTATGCTCAGGAGTTACTGCTTGGTTCTCTGCCCCTTCTGCAGACATGGGGGCTCCTGCCATATCCTGTGCTCTTTCTGTAGGCTTGGGAGCACTTGCTGGGTCCGGCAGCCCATTTACAGACTCGGGAGCTGCTGCTGGGCATTTTGGTTCTTCAGCACATTCTGCATTTAAAGTTTTTTTCACCATCTTAGACAGAGAAAAAGCATATAACCATTATAAAAATGATCTCATGTAATGCCATTTAATTTTACCCCATTCTAAAGGTCTCTTAAGCAGTTACTTGAAATTGAATTGATTTTAGGTACAAAGTCAACAGCTATCAATTAAAACTTGTAACACATATTGAAGAAATATTCAAATGCTTGACTGAATTCAAAATACTGTGGAGTTATCCTCCTGTTAAAACAGGTGACAAATTCTGAACCTCATTCATCATAAGGTCACATTAAAGCCAAACTACTGTACTGCACCATCTCCTGGTAAGCCAGACCTGCATCTCATGCCATTTTTCCTCCTGCCCCAGAAGCAGGCGCAGGATGACAAGCCAGGTCACCAGGGCAGACACTCACCGTTAGCAGCAACGGCTCTGAATCATCCACATAGATCTCCACAAACTGGAACATGCTGTGCTGAAAATTCTTGTAAGAGAAGTTTGTGATCATTGGATGAGCCAAATTCTTCTCCCGGATAATACTGAGAAACTCAGTCCTCATTTTCTGGACAAGAAATAAGAATATCCAAATAAATACAAGAGATACAAACAACAAAATCAGAAACAGGGATATGGACAAAGACTGGGCTTTTCCTAATCCACACTTTCCAAGCCCAACTAAGTTGCACTGATAC
The DNA here is from genome assembly GCA_013398735.1 of Nothocercus julius. Lineage (NCBI taxonomy): Eukaryota > Metazoa > Chordata > Aves > Tinamiformes > Tinamidae > Nothocercus > Nothocercus julius. The sequence goes on along the minus strand of VZSV01000211.1, from coordinate 1,083,747 downwards.
AAGCTTGGGAAAGTGCTGAGGAGCAGAAGATCCATCTTGTTTCAGTAGTTCTGACATTTGGGTACCAGTGCCCAAGACACTGCATGGCCTACAGATATAGAAAAAGGAAACTTTGTGCTTTGCAGAACCAGCCCTCCCTTACAACTCATGCTCCACACTGAAACTCAGTTTGCCTTAAGCCACAAGGTTGGTGTTTTGTCTGAAGGACCCGTGAAGGTAAGTGCAGACAAGTCAGAGAAAGGGATTTCTAAAGTGACTGTCTTTCATGAAATTTAAACGCTGAGTGGCCAAAGGTTCTTCTTTCAATGAGGATTCATTACATTTTCATCACCCTCATCCTTTCCTCCTTTTTCAGATATCCATAAGAGGCAGGGGACACATTTAGAACAACTCAGACGTGCCCCCACAGAGCCCATAAAACACCAGCCGATTCTGAGACCATCACCTCTCGTTCAGGTCACACTCACCTGGCTTATGGGAGTCTTCCCCATGTGTCTCCTGATGATTTTTGAAGCTTTATCAAACTCTTCATTTTTGATGCAAACTATAACAGCCTACAGAAGAGAAAGAACAGCAATTTCTTTGCTGTGCATCTGTAATCAGCCCACTGCAATGATTTCTCATGAAATATGATTCTTTTTGTCATTTAAACAAAACTATTCTAAGAGAAAAGTATGGCATTTATTTAAAAAACCCATAGAAACATATATAAAATACATTCTACTTTGTGCTTTCTAGTTTCCATTCACCTCTGGCAGAGCCAGGCTCAAGCAGGTCTATTTTCAGAGCAGCGTATTCCCTAAACAGTAACAAAAGCAAGACAATAAAGGTACACAAAACAAGATAACAAAAGACAAGTTCAAAAAAAAAAAAGCCCCAGTGCACAGGGTCTATGGACACACATAATCAATCTATATGTGAATTTAAGAATATTGGTGATAACACCATTTGTTTCACTAAACTCTGTAAAATGTAATGTGCAAATAATTTTCAAGAAGTCCCATTACAGAGCAATTTTGACCACTCTGTGCATATGCCCGAGCTTGGATTAAAAATGCTAACAGTTTTAGCATATTAATGATAAAGAAAAAAAAAAAAAAGAGGGTCTTACAGCTTCTTTCACCATTTTCTGGACAGATTCCACCGTCTTTTCAGCCACAGAGAATTCTTTCTGGATGAGCTCCAGGATACCAATCGCTGACTCAAGAGGGGTCAGTTCTGACTCTTTATCAAAGGTGCAGTCTACAATAATTCACACATGCTGTTCACACACAGATGCCTTACAGAGAACTTACTGGAAGCAAGTTGCTTCATTTGCTCTGTTTGACAACACATTCCAGAGTAACGAAAGGGAAAATGAGAGTGGATGCTGCATGACTGAAAGAGAAGGTGCCAGTATGCAGGAGCCCTCTTGCAAGCAGGGAAAGCTATGGAACCCTCCCAGATGGACACCCCTCAAACAGAACACCCCCGCAGGGGGGTTTGATGGGGCAGCAGCATGCGAGGAGCTGCAAGGCTGAGCAGGGCCATAGGACTAGTAGCAATGGGGACCAGGCTGGCTCTACAGCTCGGGATGGGCACCGCTGGGGCCGCTGCTCGGGGCCAAGCACAAGGATCTTTCTCGAGCCCCCCACGCCCCTGTTCCGCGCGGGCACCCACCGAGGTTCTCGCCCTCCTCGATGCGCGACAGGAACTGCATGACGCGCAGCAGCTTCGCCACCGCCGGCTCCTTCTCCAGCGGCCGCACGAGCAGCGCTGCGGGGCGAGAAGCGCGTCAGGCCCGCGCGCTCCCCCCCGGCCCGGGAGCCTCCGCCCCACGGGGCTTCCTGCCCGGTCTCCCTCCCAACCCCCTCAGTCTCCTACTCCCCCCGCCCGCCACCGCGGGGCTCGGTCCCGGCTCC
>VZSV01000211.1:1054185-1081556 GCA_013398735.1 Nothocercus julius | reverse complement strand
CATCCCGCCCAGAAGTGACGCCCTCCGCGCGACGGAAGTGACATCACCCCCGCCGAGCCGTTTCTATAGCCCCCGCGGGCGCCTACGTCGGCCGGCATGCACCGCGCTCTTTGGGCGACGACTACAACTCCCAGCATGCCCGTGCTCCCGGCCTGCCCCGCGGCGTCGCTCCCGCCGCTGCCCCCTGGCGGCCGGGGCGGGCGGGGCCCGGGTGCGCCGCAAAACGCGAGTTCTCGCTCAAAACGCGAATTCTCGCTCAAAACGTGGAAGCCGGGAGGGCCCCGGAGCCGCTCCTCGGGGAGCCGCGTTGGCCAGAGCGGCCCTTCCCAGCACGCGGGGCAGCGGCAGTGCCCGTGAAGCTCATCCGCCTGACGGGCAGCGGCACCGGCACCTCTCGGCAGCGGCACCTCTTGGTGCTATTTTCGTGGTGGAAAAGCACGTGGAAATTCCTGCGGCGTGAGGTCCTCCAGGAGCCTCCCTTCCCTCTGCCGCTCGCAGCGGAGAAGGAAGCGCACGTGCGAGAGCAGCACGCCGGGTGGGGAGCAGTAAAAGCGGAGGGGATTTTCCTGGCGAGCGAGGCAGATACGAGCAGGGGACACGAGCAGCGGCTGCTCACCCCTGGGCACCGTCACCCGGCTGCCGAAGCACGCGGCACCACGAGGTGCTCGGAAGGACACTCGGAAACCCACCAGCCGGCTCCGCTGCGCGGGCCGACGTGACAGGGTGACGCTTCGGCACGTAAAACACCCATGAGCCAGGCAGCAGCGATGGTTCTGCCCTGTTGTTTTGCTCCTGTGAATCTCCTAAGAAGGAAACCAGGATGATGGAAGCAGACAGGCCCAGGACCTGAGCGGCGTCGCTGTCCCGTCTCGCTGAATCCTTGCCCAGCGTCATCCGCGGTTCCCTTTCAGGAAAAGCCCTGCTGCTCTGCGCGCCAAAGGAAACATGGGGCAGGAAGGCACGTGTTGCAGGCCCCTTTGTGCTCTGTTGTCCTAACGCGCTGATTTACAGGTTTTGATGAAGCGATTCCAAATGAAAGGAAACACTCCAGGGAGCAAGATCCGCCTGTCGTGAGGGTCTCGCGTCCGTCCTGCTCTGTGAGTTACGATGGAAAACAAAACAGGGAAATCAGCAGGGCCATGGTGGTCACCTCGCGCTCCGTGGAGCGCCGGCCGCGTGCTCGGTGCCGCACGAGCCAGTGGGCAACAGCAGCAGCCCACGCGTTGGCTGTCCGGGCACACAGCGGTTTCTGAGCGCCGCTGGTGCCTTGCAGCGGTGACGGACAGCGATGGATTCCCATTCCTCAGTAAACACGGGACTCGTGTGTTTACATGATCATTGTTTGTACTGTTCAAGTGCCTAGAAAGCTCAGTCCTAGGCGTCGTGTACAAGTGCCAAACAGATACAGCTCCATGCAGACCCCAAGCTCACAAAGACTGCAGACTGCTACAGAAGAAGAGGCGCCAACACAACAGTTGCCCAATGCTATGGAGGATGGTGAGGTTGCTTTGCAGTTTATGCAGAGAGCTTCCGGGCGTGAAAGCTGCACAGAGAAAGCACGCAGGCGCTTGTTTGAAAATTAACTACATTGTAGAAACTGATAACTCTGAACCAGCCTCAAAAGGCGAGTATTTGATATTGGAGACAGAAGAGAGGAGGCATCGTGTGCGATGAAGGCTCTGGGGAAGAACAGATTTTTATGACCATGAGGCTGGGGCCAACAGGAGTGCAGACATGCGCAGCCTGCTCAAAGCAAGAGGGGAAAAGCATCTTTACAGCAGCATTTGTTCGTGCTACTCGTGCATTTGTTCACGAGTGCACTCGCCAAGCCCAGGCAGGAGGATGTTCTGGAAACAGTGGTGCAAGATGATGATATCCTGCCTTAGAGTTTACACTACAAAGCCTGGCAAAGAAAACAGCTGAAGAGAGCTTCTCCCTTAATCATGTTATACAGTAAGAAACAGCAGGGTTAGCTGCCACTTTGGTGCTAGGAGGTAGGATCATGTCAGCGACGACATGTGGGTTACATGGAGGGTCAGGGAAACATCCCTAACTGAAAAAGACAGACACAAAAAGGATTGAAAGAGAAGAATAAGCACAATATTCAAGCCACGCTGAGGCTGAGCCATCGGTTCGGTAACTGTGAGGAACTGTCAATAACATTTTAATAGTGTAAGAATTTCTGGTTAAGTATATGCGTGAGTTGCCCTGATAGAGAAGGTACCTGAATTTACAACTGCTGATGAAGCCAGAATGTTACCCCAGAATAACTGGAGAGGAAGATGTGAGATAGAAGCTTCCAGACAGCGACAAAGCCAGGGCACGAGGAGGCCAAGGGCTTCAGGAGCAGCATGGCTGGGGCAGCTGCTCTGAACACAGCTGGAGCAAGCAGGGGCAGAGGTCCAGTGCTGAGCCTGGAGCTCTCCTTGGCCTGGAGAAGTCACAGCAGACGTCCCTGGGCAACTGCAGGGAGTGACAAGGTTCTCCGGGGAAGTCACGGAGTCACTGTCCCTGGCAGTGTTCAAGAAACGTGTAGATGAGGCACTCAGGGATGTGGTTTAGCAGGCATGGTGGTGATAGGTTTATGGCTGGACTCAATGATCTTCAAGATCTTTTATAACCATAATGATTCTATGATTTTATGATTTAAAGGCTAATGGAGAAAAGGCTAACACAGATGAAAGCACTGAGACGGGAATACAGTAGCTTTATGGCTGCCTGAATAAATATCATAATGTAGCATACAGCTTAATTTAGGAGGTAGCTATGCAGAAGCCTGCAATTCAGTAAAGGTATATAGTGCACGTAAGCATGCGCTGCATGACCAGGTTTTCGCAGCAGCAGAAGCCCAGGGTTCCCGTGCCAGCAGAGTGTGAAAGCCCCGGTGAAAGCCCACGTTCTCCTCGGGCCGCAGCGCTCGCACCAGCGAGGCCCAGGCAGCTCCGCTGCCCGCGGAAGGGCGGGCGGCGCCGCTCGGCGTTGCCGGCGGCCTCCCCACTGAGGGAGGCAGCCCCGCGCCTCACGGCAGCCGCCCCACAGGAGCACAGGCGCTTCCCGCCCATCCCGCCCCATCGCTCTGGCGTCTCCCCATTGGCCGGCGCTCCGAGAGCCACCTTTCTATTGGCTGCAGCCGGCGCCTCTGATTAGCCCCCAGGCGTCGCACCACCGCCGGGCTCGCTCATTGGCTGCGGGGCGGCGGGGCCCGGCGCGCGCTGCAGGCAGGGGGCAGGAAGGGGGGGCGTTGGCAGTCGCTACGGCGGCTGCCGTAGGCCAAGCGTGTGGTTCCGCGAAGCGGCTGGCGGGCGGCATGGAGGCGAAGGGGCGCGAGGAGGCTGGGGGCAGCGCGGGGGCGCCGGGCGCGCCCCTCTTCACCCGGGAGGAGGTGGCGAAGCGCAACTCCAGCCACGAGGCCTGGCTGGTTATCCACGGGCGGGTCTACGATGTCACCCGCTTCCTGGCGGAGGTGAGGCCGGAGGGGGCGGCTCCTGGTCCCGTCCCGTCCCCTCGAGCACCGGCGGGGGGAACAGAGGGGACTGAGGGGCGAGAGAGTCCGGGGAAGGATTTCAAGGAGGGGAGGGAAAAGGCCTGGGAGAGGCTAAAGGGGGAGGCCCGGCGCGGGGGTAGGAGGCCTGGGGAGGGGGTTGAGGACAGAATTTCTTGGCCCCAGGGACAAAACCCTCCTTTAGACACCCCCGCTCGTGACTTGGCGCTTCAGGCGGGCGTCACCAGTGCAGGAATCGCGAAGGAGTTTCCAGGGGGGTCATCCCAGCTCACGTTAGCCCCAGTCCCCTTGCACCAGGTACAGGGCAACACTGTGGGTTGCCCAAAACGGCGCCCAAGGAAGAGCCTCGGTGACAATATGCGGCTTCCCGCTCACTGCTTCTGCCCCAGCTCAGTTTCATTTTCCCCTATTAAAGCCTGTCAGGACATATCGTGTAGCAGCGAGGGCAGCCTGGTGCAGTGTGAGGCGCATCAGAGAGGAGCAGCCCAGCAGCTTCTTTGCCATGGCTTGACAGCTGGGAGCAGTGGCATCTGTGTGGCTTTCCAGCATCTAGTTGCCAAGCTGGACACAGTCTATTCTTTTCCTGGGATCCAGCATCATAATGTTTAATTCGGAATCTAACTTACACTGTTGAGTCTTCTCCCTAGCTTTTTTTCTAAGGGAACTTCTAAGATGTTTCAGTGTGCAAATTGTAGAGTATCTTTTATATATTTGGTGTCTTGAATTAGTCTTTGCTCCAGTCAGTTTAGCACTGTTTGCAATTCTTGTAGTAAAAAATGTTGCTTTTCTTTACAGGGCCATAAATTGATCCTGGCTCGTGGGCCCTTTGCTCACCTGTGGCTTCTGTAGATGCTCCAGCACTGTTTGCAGATGCTATTTCTTCACACAATAGGGAACAGACTTGTGGAACTCCTTGTCAAAGGATATTGGGGTGCAGAAACTTACTGGGATTCAGAGGAAGAAGGGATCAGAACCTGGAAAAGCAATTCACTCTTGGTTACTAAATGGCAAAGCACCTAGGGCTTGGGAAGAGCCAAAACCAGCCAGTGTCTGGGAAATGGGAAAGCACACGCCTTACACCTGCCTCTGAGTTCAGCTATAGTTGCTGACCATTGCTTTTCAGGCTTAGTGTTAGGAAAATGTTTTCAACATATTTACCAGCAGACCCGCAGAGTGAATGAGCCCGTGTTTTAGAGCATGGGCCAAGTCAGTTGTCACCTCGGCATTCCCAGTGTGGGCAGTGGCACCTGGGATGTGTTCCCTAGGACACTCTCAGCAGTCCTCAGGTCTCTTTGTAAAGAAGCCCAGAAAAATGCTTTGCTGCACAGGGTGAGTAAGGTGCTAAATAGCAGCCTTAGCAGTGACCTGAGGGTTATCTAGAAGTGATATTTGGTGTTGCCCTTTCCAAGCCCTTTGTCCCGTTTGCCTTGTTGTAACATGAACAAGATCTACTTGGATTGGGGAAGGAAAGAGGAGGATGGCAGTATCTCTGTTGTCTGCACCCCTTGCTGGCAGGGTTGTAAATGTAGATCAGGCTCTAACTTACTGGCAAAAAATACTTTATTAAATACTTTATTACCTAATCAGCCCAGTGATAAGGAAACAATGTGTAGGTGCTGAGAACCAGAAAGGCTTGTCTTGCTCATAAGTTACTACTGTGTCTGATAAATTATTTTGCATTAGAGCTCTCAGCCGCTCTAACTGCAGATGTCAGGGGTTCAGTGCCTGATATTTCTTCTGGATCCTGTGTAGTTACTGAAGTAGTGTCTGATTTTGCCCTTTCTGGCCCCTGGCCACAGATTATTTGTACAGGATTGCTGAATCGCACTGAAGTGTTATCTCAGAGGGGTTGCATAATCTCTAAGAAGCCTCACTGCTAAAATATTGTTGAATTTTGCTTTGCGATTCCTGCAAGCTAAGTACAGAAGGTCATCCATTAGTTTGTCAATTCAAAATCTGTTTGTTGGTTGCAATATAGATCACTTTAAACTTCTAGTTTATGCCATTTGTTCTGTAATGGAAACCACTAAGACATATTTATCACCTAGGAAAAAAATACTGCATTATAATAACATGAACAAAATGCAGGAGATGTGCAAAGACAGCATCTAAAATTTCATAGACGTTTCCAAGAGTTTTAGAATTCCTCTGGTGCTTCTAAGTACTTAAAATGAAGTATGATTGATGCTATAAAGCTACCCCCGATTTCAAACTGTCTAGTTTTCTTTAAAATCTAGGTAAACAAGACCATCATTTGTACATGATACAAATGATACCCAGAACTGCAATAGTCCAGGAAAGCAAATGTAGACTATGGCAAGAGCAAAGAGGGCTCCTTGGGCAGATAGCTGAGGAGGTTGATGAAGGGCACGTGTGCCTCTGACAGGCTCTTTGAGGTGATATTGGAGTCTGTGGCTTTTAACTTGTGCACAGTCTGTAACATACTTATTCTCACTCATTCCTGTAGCAGAGGGATGTGTTTTATCCATTTTACCTGAGACCAGAAGAGCTCAGAGAGGCACTTCCTCGGGATACCCTTTTGTGGGTTATCCGAGTCCTGCAGGCAGCTGGACTTCATGTCTTGACACGTGCTCGTACTTACTGTACCTGTGACAAGTGTGACTGGAGATCTGTCTGAATGAGTTTCCAAGTGGAATGAGTCTAGGCTGGGACCACTATACCCCAGATTTCAGAATCACAGAATCACAGAATGCTTAAGGGTGGAAGGGACCTCTAGAGATCATCTAGTCCAACCCCCCTGCACACGCAGGGTCACCTACAGCCTGTGGCTCAGGACGGCGTCCAAGCGGGTTGGGAAGATCTCCAGAGAAGGAGACTCCACAACCTCCCTGGGCAGCCTGTGCCAGGGCTCTGTCACCCTCACTGGCAAGAAATTTTTCCTTAAGTTCCTGTGGAACTTTTGGTGTTTCAGTTTGTGGCCGGTTCCTCTAGTCCTATCAGTGGCCAACACTGAGAAGAGGCTGCCCCATCCTCCTTTGTCCATCAGTGTTGCAGAGTACGAGTAAGTCTTGGGTTTTACCCCCCTTAGATCTCCTGGCTGTCACAAGGGCAGCTCTTCTGGCGCTCTCTGGGCTGGGGACTCCGCAGAGACCCTTATGCTAGTGATGGTTGTGGTGGCTTTCGTTTCCAAATGAGGATGTGTTCTCCCCATAAAACTCCCTGTTTTCTACACGCAGTGATCTTGGTCATATCCTTCCAGAATTGGTGCTAAGAGGCTATTACTGTTGCTGTTAGGGTGTATTTTATTTATTGTGTGTGTTCCTGACTGCAGTGACAAGGTGGTGCCCGTTACATTTACTGTAACATTACTGTTACATTAATTACATTACTGTTGTTGTGAGGCTCTTGGGCCCATCCCTTCATGGCTCTTGCTCGTTATTGTCCATTTCATTCTAGAATGAGCAAAGCTTCATTTCAGCTGTTACTTCCTCTGTAAATAGAGTTTTGCTTCTGAGTCTCTAATACTTCTTGCAGTTTCTGTGTTTTCCTGCAGGAGCTGTAGTTTTGGGAAAATCTGTGGTGGAGTAATGACTTCTTGTATAAATAGTCTGGTTTTGCATTTGCTCAGGTATGATGAGGTAGGAACTGTCTGGCTGCAGATGTGGGTGTCTAGACTGGGACAGAAGTACAATATGCCAAAATATTGTTGAGGACTTTTTTTTGTTATTTTTTGACTTGGAAATTATAGTGAAGGACAGATGTGCACAAATAAAGATCTTTCTTCTCTTACTTGTGGAGCTAATGAGTACATAAAAAGGCTTCAGACACAAACATGTAAGGAGAAGAAAACTTTACCATTTTTTTCTCTTTTACTTTGTCATTTTTCTTCACTTGTATGTGTAAAGACTGGTTGTTACCAAAAGCCAATGTGCTCTCCATTTTCCCTGGTTTTAGGGGCTTTTGCCTGTTCTTTTAGAGTTGATAATGAGAAAAATAAAGTTAATTCTTTAAAATCTTAGTCTGGTAGTTTTCCATTTGAAATGAGATTTCTGATGAGACATTCTTAAGGAGTCCTTGAAGGCTTAAAGCAGAAGAGATGGTCTAAAGGGTGGTCATGCTCCAGCCTGTGTGTTTCTCGCCTCTCTCGTGGCAGCCAGCAATTCCGTTCCCCTTTTGCAGGGCTGTTTTTCTGCTAGGCTAGTCCCTGAGCTGGGGCCCCCCGGGATCAAACAAGCATGAGCTGGGACAGGCGAAGTGGCGGCGGGCGCGGAGCGGAGCCTTCCAGGCAGCGGGTCATTCGATTGCCTCGGCTGTAAAACCGAGCTGCGTCTTAGGACCGCAGACTTTGCCCTGCATGGCTGCTGAGAAAGCTCCGCATTGGTGGTTTTCTTACACACTCAGTCAACAAAGGAATTTATTTGGAATAAAGAACTCTGGCCTGAGAACTGCAGAATTGGCCACAACAAAACATCGGAGTAAACAGGCGGCCTGGTCTTGTGTCTCTAACTAAATGTGTTTGATATGAGGTGTGATATCTGAGAGGGGATATCTAGACTTTTGGCAGCAAAACTAGCCTGAAGGCAGAGGGGCATTGACAAGTGTTGTGTGCCTCTGTGAAGAAAAACGGTACTGCAGAAGCAGGTGTTTCAGTGCTTTGATCTGAAATTTAGTCTAACGTCTCTTCTGTTCCAGACTTGCTGGTTGTAGGGATATGTTGAGGCAGCTGTGAACAAGTCTCGTCTTGTCAACTGGTGTATTTAGTTGCTCGATGCTCTAGAAAACTGGACTAGTCCCTGTTTGTTTATTCAGAATCCTGATCACTGTATTGGTTTAACTGGATTAACTGATGGTTTAAACTGAACGATGTGTTCACACACACACACACACACACACACACACACACGTGCATGTGCTGTAAAGAGATGGTGCTTTGCTGGCCTTGTGTTTAGTGCTTTCTATGGTCCTCTCCTGGAATTACAGTACTGACAGCGCTAGCGAGGAGCCCTCAAGGAAAACAGAACTGCACCAGAGTGCGATTGCCCAGGGCATTTCTGACACACCAGATGCCTCTGTTTAACGTTAGGGTTGTGGTCTGACAGTTGTCTGTGACTGACAGTTGTCTGTGACTGAGCGCAGAGCAGCTGGCACTTGAATCTTCAGTGGGGCTTATCCTATGATGGTGTCTTGAAGCATCTGTGACATACTGAAAGGGAGAGAAGAGAGGGGCCCTTTTTGCTCACCTAAAGTCTTCTTTTGCAGCATCCAGGTGGAGAAGAGGTTTTGCTCGAACAGGCTGGCAGAGATGCCACGGAGAGCTTTGAAGATGTGGGGCACTCCATGGATGCCAGGGAAATGCTCAAGGAATACTACATAGGGGAGATCCACCCGGTAAGGGCCCGCTGGACATAGCAGCCTCCTTTCAAGCAGTGTGTAGAAGCGTGACCCTCTTTGAGGTAAACCATCAAACAAGTACACCAAGATGTGCCTTGCAAAATAAGCAGGGAGTTAGGTTTTTATGCAGCCTGTGTATCATCCAGAGCCTCTGTGGAGGAAACAAATTAGTCTTCTCTGATTTCTGACCACAGTTACACAAGTGTTATTGAAGAAGCTAATCTAATGAGTTCCCTCCTTGGTGGCACGGTGACTTGGCCTTGCCTTGCAGTTTGAGACTTGGAGGGTGGCAGTCCATGGGGACCCAGCACGACCACCGGCTCCACTCTGCCTGCTGCAGAGCCAGTGCTGTCAGGTGCTGGAGTGGAACAGCTTTGGAAACTGGAGTCTAAACAATTGTGGATACAATGAGGGCTATGTACAGAGCATCTCCCTCGTGATGACTGCTGGCTTCTCTTGAAGTCGGTGCTTACTTTTTTTCTTACTTTTTTTCCCCTTAACAGCATGACCGTAAAAATGAAGGTTCTAAGGTAAGCTATTAGTGGTCTACTCTTCCATTTTAGTTTAATGCTGAGGCAACTATACTATATTCTGTATTTTTTAACATCTTTGGGGTTTGCCCTAAATAAAAGTATTGTGCACAAGCATTAATTAAACAGTTTGAAGACATCTAGAAAAGGTTCTGCTTGCATAGGAGAATTACTTCAGTCTCATAGACTGATGCTTTTGGGACAGGGTTGCTCCATTCAGTGCCAGGCACAGTGGGGCTCTCAAAATGGGGGTGAAGAGATATCATTAATTTTCTCACTGATTTTCTGTTTCTTAGAGGAAAGCTGGAGCTCTCTCTTTTCCATGTTCAGACATGCAGCTTCTCTATGGATCGTTGTTTTTCCTGTTTAGTACTGAATTATGCATTTTTTGGGATGGTCAAGTTTACACAGCTCTGCTGTGGAGCTAGGGCAAGCTAAGAGAGGTAGTACAGAGAGGAATGTGTGCTGTGAACGCAGCTTCGAACCAGCTCTTTTACCATCACTAGGCTTCTGAGTTTTTACTCTTCTGCTCTAACAAATTCTGTGAGTCTCTACTGACATGGCATGAGTTGTCCTAGCCAAGGAGGAGTAGACATTGCCTAGACCCAGAACAGCAGAGCCCAGTGTGGGCTGTGACTCCACTTGAAGTTAGAAGAAATACAGGTGGTGCTGGAAGCACGATATAAATTGTTTATGCTGATTTGGGGGCTGCAGATCTGACAGAAGAGATGCTGAGCTGCTGCTATAAATTCTTGTCAAAGCAGTAGGAGGAGCTGGGCTAATTACATGAAAATCCCTCCTGTACTCTCGGCAAGGCTGCGCCTTGCTGCCCAAGGCTCAGAGAATGAAGAAGTTGAGTCACCCCCCCCCCCCCCATTTTTTTTTTCTCCTGTGGAGCTTTTGCTTTGTCTAAACAAACTGCAGTAACGAATAAATCTGCCAAGCAAATTATTCCTTTGTTTTTGCTGAGGAGCTCCACAGGCACTTCAGTGTGAAATTGGAAGTGTTTTTTGTGCCCTCTCTTGCCTGCCATCGGTGATGTTATTACCACACCTTGAGCCACAGACTTTTTTTTTTTAATACCTCGCTGCGTCCCGATCCCTGCACTGTTAGTGTTCTTGCATTCAAGCCAGGAGACATGCGCAGCCACTGTGGGGCTGGCTGTAAAACAAGAATTCTCTGTTGACTGCCGGAGAAATCACTGGTGTTGCTTAAAACTCAGGTACGCCTGGATCAGAATGGGGCACAGTGTTGCAAAAATGCCTTTGAAATGGATGGGGATGGGGAAATGGTAATAAATAGAATCCCCTTTGAGAGGTAAACATGTGTCTCACAGCTGGCTGTTCTTCTTGGTTGGCTTGAAGGCTTGGACCAGAGACAGCTCTGCCTTCAACAACGCTTTCATTAGATGTTGTTCAAAGCAGGGCCACTTGCAGAGTACCAGGAATCGCTACGGAAACCGTCCGCAGAGCGAGCAGCAACTGCAGCCCTTGGGAATGTTTGTTTGTTACACTCCGCCATAAAAAGAGCAGCTCAGGCTGGGTGAAACCTACTCTTAGTTATAAAGTAGAGCTGCATGATTATACATATATTAATCTTTCAGTTTATTGTTTGATTGAATTCTATTTCACATGTGGAATCACAGGCCTGAAATGTGTGTAAAAATAGGTATTAATCTCAATAGCTGTCTTAGAGTTAAGAGTTAAATATTTTTGCAAATTCTTTTTTATGTTTGTTTGGATCTATTTTTAAAAATAGATCATATATTATTATACTGTCTAAGGAAGGACCTTGTTAAATCTCTGTTGTTCACTGGTGAACAGGAAAATTGATTTCTCTTCTATTGCTATCAAAATTTATAAAGACCTTCAAGGAGAACGTCCAGTGAGTTGTTAACAGCTGAGACCTGAGGTTTTGTTTGTTTTTGTTTTTGTTGTTGTTTTTGTTTTGTTGTTGTTGTTGTTGTTGTTGTTGTTTTCGTTGTTTGTTTGTTTTCTCAATGTGCAAAAATTAGATTTAAATTATATTTGGGCATATTTTTTAAAATAATAGCAAGAGATAGAAGTCAGTAGTGCTAGAAAAATGGGAAAGGGGACACCAAAAGAAATGCTACACAGGTGCCCTCTTGTGATTCAGCTCAAAGGTAACTTCCCCAGACGGTAGTCCATGTTCAGCATCCACCGAGTGCGTCCTGGCAGGCGAGAAGCAGTGAGACCCTGCGGAAGTGGCGCAGGATGGGCAAGGAGGGCGATGTGGGGCAGGCAGAGGTTGATTAGAGTGGAGAGCAGTAACGCTGCGACAGCCAGGCCGCAGAGGAAGAGCGTGCACAATAGCCCAGAGAGAGCTGACGAAAGCCCTGCGGACAATTTCAGATGGCTGGACAGAAGTGGTCAAATCCTCAAAACTTTATGAAAGAAGAAATACTAAAGTTTGGAAACAGTTTGCATGGAAGGGGGGAGTTGGAGGGAGCTGAGAGGTGATGAGCAAGGCCTGTTTTTTTGAAAGAGGTGTCGCTTCCAGTGTGAGGGCGAGTGGCTGGGCGGCAGGAATCGGACTGATGGAAAGAATGCAGAGGTGGGGAAGGAGGCATCCACTTTCCTGACAGACAGGAAAGAGGGTGTTTGGGGGGAAAAAAAAGTTTTTTTTCCTCTGTTTCTGTAATCAGATGTTCGGTCTTGTAGTTTTATTAGCTCATGTGTAATGTTTCTTTTTTTCCCTGGCTCAATCCATTCCCTTTCCACCTTCAGGACCCAAATGTGACGTCCTCAGGCCAAACAAGGTACAGTAGCTTCTTCAAATAAGAGATTGGGGGATTGGGACTTGTCGTTTGTAGAACTATGTATTAACCCTAGTGTAAAGGGAACAAAACCCTCTGCAATGTTACTGCACTGGCCTCCTGGCAAGCAGATAGCCCAAAGTAGGTTGTCAGACTGCGCACACCAAGCACCGCACCGGCTGGGGCCTACACCTCTCCTGCTGGTTGTAGCAGCACAGCCGCTGGGCACAACAGGCGGCCCGGGAACCTGGTATTTGGCAGTTTGCAGCTTCTGGCCCACATGCTCCTCCCATGTGATGGTGGCCGCAGTCCCTTTGAGCTGCCGCAGTTATTGGGTGGTTCCTGGAGGTCACTGCAAGTCAGGGGCTGCTGCAGCACCATCCTGCACGTTTTTTTGGAGGGTCTTTCTAGCAAAACCTAGTTTAGCTGAAATTTCAGCAGTGCCTACAAACCAGGACAGGGCTCAGATCTTTTGTAGCTGATGCAGAACTTTTTTTGCTAAGGAGGCTGCTGAAGGTGAGTTCCTAGCACTGTCTGTGGCTTCTGGTTTATGAGTGAAGAAGATTTATTGTGGGATAGCTGTAGTAATTTCCATCCTTGAGTCAGCTCAGCTGTTTGTATAGCGCAAATTACAGCCTGGCTTATTTAAGAAAACAACCCAAAACAAAAAACAAATTGGTTTCTGTATGTGCTGTGCTGGAAACCTCAGCGGTTCAGCTGCTCTTTTATAAGCAACTAAGCCATCCTTGCAGCAACAGGGGCCTCGCTCAGGGGCCGGGCAGAGCTCTCGGCTGGGGCTGTCCTGCCGTGGGGATCCGAGACCTGCGGGGTTGGTGTGTTAGCTGGCGAGGCAGCTCTTGAGGGTTTCCTAGATCAAAACAGACATGTAATAAATACTTAACATCTTGAATAAATTATTAACTTTATTCTTTCTTCTGTTTTATGTTGTGTGTGGGTTTTTTTTTTTTTTTTTTTTTTTTTCCCTCCCTGTAGTTTCTGGTCAACATGGCTAATCCCCATCTTCGGAGCGCTGGTCCTAGGTTTAATGTACCGCTATTACATGTTGGATGGGAAATCCTCTTGAACTGACGTTGCTGGAACATTGGAAAGCCTGAGAGAGGGTGTGAGAGAGAGGGTGTGCATGCACCGCGTGGATGTCCGGGTTCCGGAACCCTTTGTGCTCCGCTTCTAGCTCTGAGTCTGTAAAGTGATGTTGACATCCAAGGGACCAAGCTAATACCAAACTCCATGTATCCTAACTCGGGGACAAACAGACCTTGTCTTACTTTCCCTTCACTCTGTGGCAGGGCAAGTGCCATCTCCTGTTATTCCTTCTGTGCGCGTGCCTGCGTGTGCTCTCTCTCTGCAGTGAAACACAGATAACCTTTCTCTTTCAATGCCTTTTTGTTAAGCCAGACAGACAACGTGAAACAGCTGCTGGTGAGCCTGTGGATTGCCTCAGTCTTTCACGTAGCGTTGTCAGAAGTAAACTGCAACTTGTCTACAGTCCTTTCCAGAAACGATGTCCAGAGATTCAGTACCAGGGTAGCTCCCCCAGTGCATGCAGGCAACACTTACTGCAGCTGCAGGATATTGTTAGCCTTGCTACCTCTTTCTGTATGTGTCTGTTTTTAACGGTTAAACAAATACAAGTATTTTAAAAGTGATTTGGTTCATTTTGTAATATTTGTACTTGTCCCTTTAACATGTATATGCTATGAAACAATTTAAATCTTGGATTTTGGTTTGTTTGGGTACTTTTGTACTTCATGTGGTGATACCAGAAACAGGAACCAACAATGTGGCTTCCTGAAGTGGAGATTTTCTTTCTTCCCAAAGTCTCAGCCTGCCACACGTATTAGAAACAAAACTCACTTTCTTACTATGAATCTAGACTAGATGAAATAAATTCCCCAAATGCTGCCTCTTCTGCAATGAAAAAGGGAAAAAAAAAAATCCAGTTGGGATTTATGCATAATGATGGTTTTGTCTTTGTTTTGTCAATTAATATGTTCTTCCTTTCCTCCCTCTTCGCTTATTGCCCCTTTAAAGGCCTTTCTCCCTGCAGGACTTTTTCTCTGCCACAGATTGTTTTGTCTATTACAGTGAAGTGTTGGGCTGATCCACACAACCTGGGTACACCCAGAGTGACCTACTAGCAAAATGGCTCTTGAGTGTCGTGTTGCAAGCTACGCTTGTCCTGTGCTGTCCTGAATGGCCTGGTGGTCTACGTTTGGTTTAATCTAGCCTAAAAAGAATATAAGAGGAGTATAAACTTGAGTCAAGGAAAAGCCAGTGGGAAAGATCTGGAAAATTCCATTTAGCTACATTTTTAAAGGATAAAGGTGATAGGCCACTTAGTCAAACATTAATACAGGTCTTAAAGTAAGCAGCCAACTGATGACTGTCAACATCAGTTTATGGAAAATAGATCTAATCAGGATAACATGATATTTTTATATTCCAGATACATTGATGTGCCTTACTTCTGTAAGGCATTTGACTTGATCTTGGAAGATATTTTGCCTGATTTAACAAGAGCAATAAAAAAATCTGCAAGGACAGATGGAAAAAAATCACAGTACTTGCACGTGGAACTGAAACTTTATAAAGGGGCTTTTTGAGCTAAAGGATGGTAGTTCAAAAATCCAGTAGCTCCGTGTTAGAGAGAGACCAGTTCAAGCTAGAAATGGGGACTTTTATTCACATATCAGTAAGGGATTTCCCATGAGAACAGTTTTGTGAGATTTATAGTGGATTCTCCATCAATGGAAAGTTTTGGAGCTGGAAGGCATGTGTTTTTAGAAAACTTTATCTTAGTCAGGATTATCTGTGGGAAGTCTGGGCTCCTCTCCGCAGAAGTCAGATGATCTGATTGTAGGAAGCTCAAATCAGCCTGAGGAAAAGGGCTTGCAGAAATGCCTGGGATGATGGTGGGAAAGTGTCCACTTCCTCCGTAAGTGTCACTTCTCCCTGTGTTTTAATGTACCTTCTTTTTCATACAGTAGCTCTGCAGTCAGTCGTCTCTTGCTGCTCCAAGTAACTTTTTGCCATCATCAAATTTTGCCCCTTTGCTGTTCACATTTGGAAGAACCAGTCCTTTATTCCCATTCGTTATGCTGCTGGGTTTTGGTGGTTGTTCGTTCGCTTGGATTCTGGTTTTCTTTTTGTTTTTTTGCTGCTGTTTCCTGTTAACTGGTTGCCTGCCTGGGACAGATCCGGGATCTTACCACGTGCCTTCTTGAGGCTTTGAGGAGCCCCCGTGGGGCAGCATGAGCCTGACAAAGCCGTGGGGCTGATCTTTCCCCAGCATGGGACCGACTCGCCTGTGGCCGCCTCCATCAAGACATAGTGGGGGACACCCAGTTCTTCTCATTCCTTTTTCTCTTGTGGTTCCCATAATGATGGGTCCAAGAGGGCCAAAATTTTGCCTAAACAAAAGAGGCATTAACAAACTTGTTTACCTAGTTTATTTGAGGATTAAAACAAAATTCCAAATCTTTGTCCTCGTGCTGAACTTTGTGCACAGCAAGTGTTTGTTACTGGATCGGCCGTACAATGCAGGCACTGTCTCCGCTTTCACCCAGGCAAGAAAGCGTTTTGGTGAAATTAAAGCTGGGTGTGGAGGCTGCTTCCTTCAGGTGTGTTGGAAAAGGAATCGAGTGAAAACTGGAAACACGAGCGCCAACACAAAACCTTATGTAACCGCATCGGAGCTGTACCTGGAGTGCTGCTGTCATACGACTCTTCACGGACCCCAGTTCCTTGACAAAACTGAATGTAAATGTGAAAGGGTTTGATGGTTAGCGAAGGCTGAGCAGTAGCTTTGAGTACGTTCCTGTTTTGTTGGAATTAGCTGATAAGGAGTAGCAAGGGAACAAGGTACAGAGCTCCCGGCTGCCAAGGTTTAAATCTGGTAGCCTTGGAGACTGCTCCAAGGAGCAGGTTGTGGTGGGAATCACGGAGGCGAGCGCTGCCGCCGCGGCGCCGGCCTCGCCGTGCCGCACGGCGCTCGCGATAGGCGCAGCCGGCGAGCGCGGCTCCGCGCTGACACCCCGCAGGCGCTGCGAGCCGCTCGGCCGCTGCTGCAAACCGGCCTTGACCGCAGGCCTGCGTGTCCACCTATTTTTATGCTTTCTGAATAGCGAGTGTTCCTCATACTTGCATTTTTCAAACTCAGAAAGTTCACATCATCTCCATTTGGCGCTTAACTGCCCTTGGGAGTGATTAGAACCAGACAAAAGGTTTAGAGGGGAAAAGCTTTCAACAGCTGCTTGCTGTTCCCTGGAGCGATCCTGCACTGTAAAAGCCCAATAATGTTATGTCAGTTTATGACAGTGTAAGCTGTAGCTTAAATTCTTTAAAATTGCATGTATATGTAGTGCAGCTGGAGCAGGAGAACTTTGATGGTGACAGTAGTTCTGGGTAAAACTACTTACAGGTTAAAACTAAGGCATCATAGAGGTATTGCAGATGCAATATTTGTCTTCCTTTTGACAGGGGAAAAAATCTTTTAGATGGCATCAGTTGAAACAGAGCCTGTGCCAAGGAATTTGTTCAGAGTATCAGGCCTGAGTAACACAATTGTTCTTGCAGCGTGTTAGGAAAGCAAAGCTCCGTGGAAGCAGCACAATCCAGATTTTTGGGGGGTGGACGGGGGTGTTTACATAATTAAATCTGCAGTGACCTAAATTTCGATCATTATTAAACTTGCAAATATTAAACATTATGAAATCAATATCCTTTCTGTTCTTTTTTTGCATCTTTTGCTTATTTGCATTTAAGACCTTCATGAAGAGCTGATATATTTGTCCTGCTAAGTGCTGTCTTTCTTTTCCAGTGCGGAGATCTGCTTTCTGGTCAGTGATCGCTATTTCTATACTGTACTTTAATGCTGCAATAATGTGACTTTTTGCAGTCCCAGCAGGGGTGCTGCAAAAGCTCAGTGCGTAATCTGGCTAAATCTCAGCCAAGCTGCTCACGAAGAGCCATGAGCAAGCAGCAAAGGAGTTAGGGAAACAGACTCGGTCAGATAAGAAGCCATGAAGTCTGTGTGTGAAATAAATCCAGCCGCTTGCTCTCTGTGATGAGTTCTACTGCGTAGGATGTGCCCCGGGTGCTGGTGGCACCGACCGAGGCAGGGCCTGGGCCGGCCGGCTGTCCTCACTGCCGAAGGAGGGTGTTGGTGGGCGGGTTGTTTTCCATGGAAAGACAGAGCGGAGACCAGGAAATCCATTTTTATTCGTCTACTTGCAAATAAAGGGAGTGTAACACCCCTCTCCTGCCAGCAGCTCTTGGCTACTTGCCTCATTGTTTGTAGCTTTTATGGTGGTTGCAGTCAAGGCAACTGTGCAGCAAGCTGAGGGAAAGAACCAGCAAAACCATCTTGGAAGAGAGCAGAAAGAGAGCTGGCAGAGAGCGACCTAAAAGAAGAGCAAGAAAAAGTCATGGAGAAGTGTCTGGTTTGGGCTTGTGTTTTAGTTGGGCTAACGCATTTCAGTATGGAAGTTACAACCTTGGCGAAGAGTCACGGGTTGCTGTGACAAGTCTGTGCAAGCATCGCAGCCATGGACCTACTGGAAATATCCTGCAGTAACTGAAACAAAGAAGAGTAGGGTCCCTGAAAATAAACAGGCAGCATCGCTGCTTGCAAAACAGAGATTTTATAATGATGAAAAATTTCATAATAATGAAACTGAAAAAATAGTGGAATAATTCTGTCTAGAGGATTTCATGACACAAGTCACCTGCTGCATGAAGTGATCTTGCAGCTCTTTAGCTTTTTATGACAGGAGCACAAGACACTCGCCTAGGAGCCTGGGTGAAGCGCCTGGGGGGAAAAAGTCTGTGAATTGAGCTGGAAGGGGAGGCTTCAGCGGGTGGTGCAGGATAACTCATGAAAGCATCTGGCATCCCCGGAAAGGCTTCTGGATATCAAACTGCCAGGTTGCAGTTCAGGTGCAGGAAGCAGGTACTGTGGTCATGGGACAGGACATCCTAAATGTGCTTTTTTCATAGAGGAAAAACTGATGCAGAATGTGGAGGGAAGTTGTGAACTACTTGCTTGGCAAATGCTGTTTTGCTCTAAATTCTCTTTGGTGATCACGAGGAACTGGATCCAAAATGTACAGAAATTGAGAAGAAATTTCAGAACTGCTTTTAAATCTGCTTCCTGTGTCCTGTGGTCTTGTTGCTTCAAGTGTTGAAGAGGATTTAGAGGGGTCTGAGCTGGAGGCAGCAGCTGGGGGAGCCTGGGGCCAGGGCACCCCTCGCTGCGGCGCTGTGCTCAGCAAACCTGGGAGAAACAAGAGCTGAAATTGCTTGGGTAAAGGGAGGAAACTTGTGGCAGCCTCCGTGCTGGAAAAGACGGTGCCGCGGTAATCACGGTCGCTGCTTGAGGTGTTGGTAACACAGCAGCGCTCGCCGCGCTGTCCTCGACTCACCTTCTCGTTAGCGCCGCTCGGTAGTCTTGAAGTTTTAATTATTCTCGATCAGTAAATTTCCAAATTAATGATGTATTTATTTTCCTCTCCCTGAACTATTTTTACCTGAAAGGTTATTTTTAAATGCTTCCTTGAAAGAAGCAGCAGCTGGAGGAGCAAAGGGTTTGACACCACGCTGATGCCAAGCCTGGTCCGCCCGTCCTTGCCCAGACCCCACTCCGAGCAGGGGGCAGGGGCGGGTACCGAGGCCTTGGGGCAGAGTCGCCGTCGCTGGGCCGTTCTCACGTGGAGCCTGCGTGCGTTTTGCAGGACAGAGCCTGAGCACTGCACTGAGCCCTGCGCTAACACAGCGCCTTTCCAGGGCAGCTTCGTGCCTGCGTGGGGGATTGCTCCCCCGGGAATGGGCACCGCGCTCCCACTGCAGCATCCCTGGGGAAACCAGGCTTGCTGTGGGGGTGCTGGAAACCTGCATCCTGCAGGAAAGCAGACGTGAGATGCAGCGACAGAGAGCAACAACGGGCTCTCCGTTCCCGTGATTTCTCTCTCCGTGTGTCCCCGATGTGTCAAGCCTTTGTGAATGGCACTGACCACCATAAAACCTGATGTGTCCTGGCAAGGACTCTTGAGCCTTTGGCACTGGGAAAGAAATACCAGTTTTGCCAGAGCTGCTTCACCTGTTGCCACCTACGTTATTTTTTTCATGGCAACATCCTGCCGAGTCGGTGTAGCCAGCTGACGCACTTGTGGGCCTTCCTTCGTGTTTGCAGCCAGCAAGGAACTATTTAAAGTACAAAACCTCCCCAGTTCTTAAGTCTGTGCCCTCCTACCAGTGAGGTCTGTGTCACTTCCAAGGCTCTAATGCTTGGGATAGCTGTGTCCTTTCCAAATGCTGCTCCGACTCTGCTCTGCGTGGGCAACATCTTGTTGCTTTGCTCATTGTCGCTAACGCTAGCTCGGCTCTGCATTACCCTGCGCAGCTGTGCCGAGGTCTAGGGCACCGACGTTCCCTGCCTTGCACACGCGGGACAGAGGGCTGCATCCCTGGAAAGAGCCTTTCAGAAATACTCCATGAGGAGTTGTTATAGTCTGAATAGCCGGTTTTGCCTACTGGATTTGCCAGCTGTCTAAGAACATTAACCACACGATGAAATAGGTAGCGGTGGAACTTAGCAGGGCAGAATTAAGCACGTTAAGGCAGCTACAAGGACACTTCTGCAGCGGGGCCCCGCGGAGGGGCAGAGCTGGACGACACGCCAGGCTCGGACAACACGGGCTTTCTGACCTGTGTAACTTGCTTATTTAATTATACGGCTCCCTATTGACCTAAATACACATGAATTGTCACTCTGTGCTCCTAATCCTCGGTGTTTCAGTGAAATACTTGCATTTCACAGAAGAACTTGCTGGGTTTGTGCTACTCCCCACAGGAGACCTGCTGCTTTGGGTTTTATGTGGTTTAAATGGTCCCTCTCTTTTTCTTTCTTAAATCCTTACAAACCAGTCAAGTATTCAGAAGAAAAACAGTGAGTTATGAACAGATTCTAGTCCTTAAAAAATAACACAGACTAAACAGTGGCCAAGTGAGCTGGGATCCCTGGGTGCTCCTGTTTCCCGTTTCAAGTACTGGGCACTGAAGCTACTCATTTCTAGTGCGGGTTCTGCTAATTGCACTGCAAATGCAGGTGGCAATGTGGTGGCTCTGGGACCTGCTGTCACGAGGATGGCGTTAACTCCGGTGTCACGTGCCCGCTGTTGTCCCTTCTCCAGGGACACTGCTAACAGAAATTACTATAAAACAAGTTTCCTGCCAACCTCGACATCTCTAATGAGTCAGGAAGCAGTAATCTGGGAATAGGGGAACTGTTGATGGAGCCTAATTATTTTCTGACAGTCTTTCTAGCACAGTTAGAAAATAAAACACCTACGTGTAGCCAGAAATTGCAAATGGAGTTAGTGATATTACGCAGGCACCTGCTAATTTATCCACCTGATCCTGGGCCATAAATCGTCCCACTCACACCTGCTGCTATCCAACTGCCAGTGTAGGGAGAAGAACTTAATTATGAAAGGAGACAATACCTTAATTACATAGAAAGCATGATTTATAATGGGAAGTCTCCTGTTTCAGTACATTTAGCCCTGTTTCAGTGCCTGGTAGTTAACTGCTTGGGATTTTTTTTTCATGTTGTTTCCTTTTATTTCGTAGATTATAATTCCCAAATCAAAGGACACAGACTGTGTTGCCACAAGTCACAAATGCGAGGGTGAGACCCCTGAAAGCCCCTTGCTGGGTGGCAGGGCCCTGCACAATTCAAGTAATTCTGCGAATTCCTGCGCGGGGTGGCCCAAAGCTTTGTGCCGGGCCACAGGCCTTCCCAGGATCCGCCTGCGAGTGCCTCACTGCGGGAGCTGATCAGTGATTCATTACTTTCCCTTCTGTCCTACCCTTTAACCGGCAGGGTTGGACCTTGGAAGGAGCTTTCCCTCGGAGAGCTCGGGCGAGGGCTCGTGCAGGTGCGCCAGGAGCTGTGCCAGGCTCTCCAACCTGGACCGCTCTGGCATCTCAGGGGAGATTACCCCAAATGAGGCCGCTTTTTAAACCTCTGCTACAATGGAGACTAGGAAAAGTAAACAAATAAAACACACCAACTGTCTATCACCACCAGTTGTGATCCCTTCTGCTCCCAGTTGGACACATATTTCCTTTACCTTGTTATTCCAACTTCCATTATTGGCGCATTGTACAAAGTCAGGATCGTGCTCACTGTTTCCACTGGACTCAACCTTTGTAGCTTGCCCTGTTGGGACCTTCAGGAATTATTCTGCCCATTGGCCATTTGAAAAGGATCTGCAAAACACCCATGAAGAAAGCCCCAGCAAACCTGTCCAGACCTACGAGCCTGGGCACTCGGACTGGAGGCCCATCCAAGGCACAAAATGGTCAAATCTCATAAAAATACATAAAAATGCATGAGAAACTTCAGTGACCATTAACATGCACTAATCATAAGCCCTGAGAACTTGGTCGCTAACTTGGCTGGTGCACCAGGCAGTGCACAGAACATAGCGCAAGTCCGAGAGGTCAGATGGGATCGGAAAGTCTTCCTCTACCACTCCAGTGATGAAGGCGCTTCTCAACACTCTTGGATCAAACCTATGTCACGGTCATTTATAGCTATTCTTCTTGTTCATTGACTTGTGCCATAAGATGAGCATCTGTGGAAAAAAAAAACAAAAAAAAAACGCACCGATTTGTTGGTTTTGCTACAAAACCAGCCAGGCCATGGCAGCCCCCGGGCGCTCCCCAGCCACCCTCAGCGTGGCCTGGTGTGAGTCCCTCCTAGGCTTCCCTAGCCTAGCCTCCCTGGTCAGGGAGCACAGCCGGCCTTTCAGGCTCCCTGGCTGGTGATTCCTGGCTCAGTTTGCTCGGGCTCTTCCCTGCCTTGGCACGAGGCTCCCGGAGCTGTGTTACGGACTGCGTCTCGTAACTCAAAGGCTGCCGGCCAACACCACACGGCAGGGCAGCTACAGCGCCAGCCTCCCTTGCAGTAACTCTTCTGCATACCCTGCCTGGCTCTTTTACCTGCTGGGGATCCCCCTCAGGAGCAGTTTTTGCTGCTGCTTCCCCACCGCTCTTGACTACTTAAACAGGCATCAATACATGGCTCCAGCTGGACTCTGGTAAACTTCGTACCTGTGTTTTTTGGACCTGGATCAGTTGTTATTTTGCCAAGTCCCTCTGCTCCATGCTGCCTGTATCCCAGAGGAGCCACGTTGGCCCAAGAGAAGTCTAGCACTCCGAGCCTGCCTGGTCCTTCCAAGATCCTCTCTTCTTGCCCCAAATCTGGGCTTTCCCATCACCTCCCTCATGCTAGAGGTAATATCCCGCTCTCCATGTGCCCTGCCACTGCGGGGCCTAGCTCTGAGCAAGTCATTCCTCGTCTTTTTTCCTCATCTGTTACCACAACTTCACTTTGGAACGTCATCCCAGGTTGGGAAAGCCACAGCAAGGGATCAAAAAACTCCTTGGCTGTTGCTACCGTATGCCATGAGGGTTTCTGCCTCCATTTTCCCCGATGCTTCTCCTTGCTCTGTGCTGTCTGCCACATCCATCCACCTCTACCTTCCTCTCTGAACTTCCAGGACTTGATAAAAATAATTGCCAGTTGTTCAGTAAATTCATCAGCTAATCCTTTTAAATCCACAGTCCTATAATCTGAGCCTGCTAGTTTGGACCCTGCTACACACATTCAGTTTTCCTTTTCTCTCCTGCATGTTTTTGACAGCTATGTAAGAGCCCAGTACAGTTTGGCAGAATAATGCATTGGGACTCAACCTTTAAAATTATTTTTTTCATAGGATTTATAGGTGGTAGTTACTCAAATTCAATCACTTGAGTAGCATTAGCGTGCTCAGCATTTTTTTTTTGCTGATTTTCGCATTTCTGTGTAGTCTAGAGCAGCAGCAGACCTGGCTGTGGTGCCCCCAGCTGAGCTGAGCTGGTGGGTGATGACGAGGGCCGCCGCCGCCGCTCACCCCGGCACGAGGCGAGGGAGGAAAGCGGAGCAGGCCGTGAAACAGCCTCGTACAAGGGCCATCGTTTTGTCCTGAGGTTTCTTCCTGACAGTCGTTTTGTCCTGAGGGTAAACAGGGCGAGGAGGCGTGAGGGTAAACAAAGGGAGTAGGCCTAAGAGCATATAGGGTGAGTAGACCTGAGGGTACACAGGGCAAGTGGGCCTGAGGGAAAACAGCGAGAGTAGGCCTGAGAGTAAACAGGGAGAGTAGGCCCGAGGGTAAAGAGCAGGAGTAGGCCTGAGGGTCAACAGGGCGAACAGGCCTGAGGGTCAACAGGGCGAACAGGCCTGAGGGTCAACAGGGCAAGTAGGCCTGAGGGTTAACAGGGCAAGTAGGCCTGAGGGTCAACAGGGCGACAGGCCTGAGGGTCAACAGGGCGAACAGGCCTGAGGGTCAACAGGGCAAGTAGGCCTGAGGGTTAACAGGGCAAGTAGGCCTGAGGGTTAACAGCGGGAGTAGGCCCGAGGGTAAATAGGGTGAGTAGGCCTGAAGGTTTACCTCTTTACTCTCAGACCTACTCGCTCTCTTTACCCTCAGGCCTACTCCCACTGTTTACCCTCGGGCCTACTCAACCTGTTTACCCTCAGGCCTACTCCCACTGTTTACCCTCAGGCCTACTCCTGTTGTTTACCCTCAGGCCTATTCCCACTCTTTACCCTCGGGCCTACTCCCGCTATTTACCCTCAGGCCTACTCACCCTGTTTACCCTCAGACCTACTCACACTCTTTACCCTCAGGCCTACTCGCCCTATTTAACCTCAGGCCTACTCCCACTCTTTACCCTTAGGCCAACCGCCCTGTTTACCCTCAGACCTACTTGCCTTACTTACCCTCATGCCTACTTTCTCTGTTTACCCTCAGGCCTATTCCTGCGGTTTACCCTGGGGCCTACTCGCCCTGTTTACCTTTGGGCCTACTCACCCTGTTTACCCTGAGGCCTACCTGCCCTGTTTACCCTTGGGCCTAGTTGCCCTGTTTACCCTCAGGCCTACTCACCCTGTTTACCCTCTGGCCTACTCCCGCTCTTTACCCTCAGCTGTACTTGTCCTTTTTACCATGCGGCCTACTCCCATTGTTTATCCTCAAGCCTACTCACCCTATTTACTCTCAGACATACTCGCCCTGTTTACCCTCAGGCCTACTCCTGCTGTTTACCCTCAGGTCTACTTGCCCTGTTGACCCTTTAGGCCTACATGCCCTGTTTACCCTCAGGCCTACTTGTCCTGTTTACCCTCAGGGCTACTCCCGCTGCTTACCCTGAGGGTTACTTGCCCTGTTTACCCTCAGGCCTACTTGTCCTGTTTACCCTCAGGCAAAGAGGGCAAGTAGGCCTGAGGGTAAACAGCGGGAGTAGGCCCGAGGGTAAACAGGGCGAGTAGGAGTACTGAGCAAGAGTAGGGTGAGGGTGAAGAGTCATTAGGAGATACTCAGAACGCGCCTCGATGGGACCCCGTGCCACATGCTCTAGGTGTCCCTGCTGGAGCAGGGGGTTGGACTAGATGAGGTCCCTTCCAACCTCAGCCATTCTGTGATTGTGTGTGACCAGCTTTGGGGCAGGCTAGTCCGGCAGTGCCACTCGCCAGGGCAAGGCAGCAGCCTTGCTGCCATCAGGGTGCATGGCACATAGATGGGACAAGGGCAGCAGTGCCAATTCTCAACTTTTACCAGCCAGCTAGTGAAAAGGTGCCAGCTTTGGCAGTTTGGGGTCAGAGTGCCATTCTGAACCACTCAGTGGAGCAGCTCTGGTATCTCCTTGTAGTGTTTGTGACGATGGGAGCCGGTGCTTATCCCTGCAGCCCCTCTGCTTGGAGCCACAGCTGCCTTCTGCGCAAGGATGCGCAAGGCAACAGCATCGTGCCTGACCTCCTTTACAGGCAGTGAGCTTCCTATCCCTTCTCCAACAGCATGGATATTCAACCGCCTGCTGAGTGATAGCAGAGCGATTCCAGCAAAATCCTTTGGAAGAAGCGTAACTCACGAGGATATTCCTGCCTGGCTCGGAGCGAACGAGCGCTGCCTCACACAATGCTGCCTGGACGCTCCGTTTGGCAGCAGCGCGATGGGAGCAGAGGAAAAAGGCTGCACAGGCACCGGGCACAGGCAGCAGGGCGCTTGCCGGGCATCTCTGATCACCCGGATCACAGCCAACTGCTGTCGTGATCTGCCCAGGAGCCTTAATGACCCCCTCGGAACAGGAGTGCTGTTGTTGTGTGGAGACTTGCAAACGCCCAGGGCTGTTCCCAGGGGTTTCACTTCCTTATTTTCAAGGGAGGAAAAATGCTCTATTTGTGGGTTCGGCCTTAGAAAATGAAGCAACACACTTGAAAACAAATACAGTACGCTGTTGAGCATTGTTTGCCATGCTGAACTGTAACTGTGGAGCCTCCTGGGGAGAGGAGGCTGCAGTGATCTCGGAGGTCCCACAGACATCTGCTCTGGCGTGACGCATCCCCAGGGCCTCTGCTCAGCCCCACGTGCGGGTCTATTCTGGTGCAGGGATCTGGTCACCCGGCATTGTGCTAGTGCGACGGCATCCGCAGCAGAGGGCTTGTGGGCACTCCCGCAGCCGCTGCCCTGTGCTGCACATACTGGCTGCCTTACCAGGCAACAAGGTGACTTCCTAGGGAAAACATGGAGAACATTGCTGAGCAAATCCTCACACACACGGAATAGGACTTGTGCAAAACTGTAAACACAAGTATGCAACCGGAGCATAAATAGGAGATGCAGCAGAAAGAAAGGTAGAGAGTCTGGTTACAAATTAGCCTTTAATCAGTACAGAAATCTGCAGACCTACTAGTTCAGCACCGTGCCCTCACTCAGTGCCGCAAATGGCAATCAAGTCATGCAAGAGATGCAGAAGGCCAGTCCAGCTCTCAGGAGATTAAATCAGTATGTCTGGAATGAAGGAGATATCCAACTTCAAATAAAAGTACATGTGTACCGCGCAGTTGTCGTCATTCTCCTACAAGGCCGTGAAACTCGGCTAACTTGTACTTGTCCTGCCAAATGCAAATGCCACATGGCCTCTTTGAGCCTTCATCTGTACAAACCGGCAGGATGAAATCTCAGTGTGCGAAATGTTGCAGCATTGCTCCTGCACGCGCACAGTGGAGATGCCGGCAGCCGCTGAGCGCGTTAGGGAAACAACTGCCCGAAGGCACTTTCTGCGGTCAGGTAGTGCGGTGAGCAGCTGGAAGCGGAGAGCAAAACACTCTGCGGCGCATCTCAAACAGACCATCGCTCGGCTGCCGCTGGTTTCACAACACAGGGGACCACAAGGAAAAATGTCTGATGTGGCAAATGTTCGGAATTGAAACTGGACTGATGCTGTATGACCAAAGACGCTGGAGGACAGAGCTAAAACAGGGACGAGCAAGTCCCTGGGTGTCCTCATTGGAAACTAGGATGAAGTTAGGCGCCGGCTGCTCACCACCTCTTCATTTTTGCACAGCTTTGATATTTGCCTAACACCCTTGTCCACTCACACGCTATAGTTGCTTTGGTTACCTATACCTTCCCCCATTATAAAGCAGATTTTTATCACCCTGGACCAGTAATTTTCATCAACACCACTACCACCTCCAACACTTTTAGGGAAAAGAACAGGCTCTAACTGAGGGGCCTCCAGAGTCTCTCAGCTTTCACATATGTGGACTTCAGAACTTCCCATGTTCTCCAGACTACCTGATTTCTAGAGTATTTCTTCACATCAACACTATCTTTAGTTGAATTTAAATACCCTGCTGACACTGCTTTCCCTGTCACTTGCTGGGAAACGCCCCCTCCTTGCTAGGGACAGCACAAAATGGGAGTCCGCTTTGCCTGCGCGCTCTGAACCGGGGGTTTCGGTACCAGCCACAGTGGAGGACAAGGCTGCAGACCGGGCTGCAAGGGCAGCACCACGGTGGCCTTAGCCCCAACCGCGGGCCTGGCTCAGTTAGGCCCCATTTGGTCAGGCCAGGCCGGGAGTCTCGCTGTGTTCCAGGGCACCCTGGCGTGTCCCGCCAGGCCTCCTCATGCCCTCGCGGCGCGGTGGGGCGCGGTGGGGCGCGGAGAGCACTCGACGCCCTCCTTCTCCCCCGCCTTCTAGACGCTTCCGCGCCCCGCGCCACAGCAGCGGCTCTCCCGACCGTGCCCGCCTCGCCCCTCCCCATTCCCGCGCCGCATGCGTAGTGCGCCGGCGGCGGCGG